>JAANSK020168554.1:0-14971 GCA_011763485.2 Isoetes engelmannii
TTTCAAAATCTCTCTACATGCAAAAGTATGAGCTAGTTTAGGGGGGTCAAAATCACAAAATCATGTCTCTTTTTTTTAACCTCAATTTGCCATTTTTTTTGGAAAAAAGGGAATCTTTGGGGAATATTCCTTTTGCTCCTGTTTCAATGGAACTCTCCCGTTTCATCCGCAATCTTGTTAGAGGTGCTGAGGAAGTCTTGGCAGCCTGTAGAAAACATCATTGTAGAGTAATGGGTCCAATACCTGCGACAACTGTATAATCATTTGAGCAGTCAGATGCCAGTACCCCCACAAACGGGACTACCACTAGTCATCACAGTGGACGATGTAATCATAGGCCTCCAGCGCTTGGCTAATGGAAAGGCAGCAGATCTGGATGGTATGCAGGTGGAACTCCTCAAATGGGCCGGGACACCAATAGTTCCTGTACTGACAGCGATATTCAATAGAGCACTACAAGAAGGACTCCCTCCTCAGTGGACTTGCAGCAGGGTTGTCCTCATATACAAGGCCGGTGACCCTCACTGCCCAGCCAACTACCGCACTATAGTGGTCAGTTTTCTTTTTGTGAAACTCCTGGCTACCATTATCGAGCAACGAATGACCAAATGGGCAGAGGACTCGGACGTCCGTTATAACGGACCAATGGGAGACCGCTCGAGTAGATCTTGGTGTGGCGTTTCCTGATACCACCATAAGAGGGTGGGATGGATTTCCCATAAACATCCGGATGTTTTGGCCAGTTGGTTGGGCCGGGGTGGTTAAGGAACGTTACAGTTGGTATCAGAGCAGGGCTCGAGTTCGAGTCTCCATGGGGGCATGTATGACTTGGATACCGTGGAAGGTATGGTCTTGGCTTGGTCTTGGACACCATTTGATCGTGTGGTCTATGGTCTTGTGATGCTCGAGGATGAGCATAATTCTAGTGGGAGAGATTATAACGGACCCATGGGAGACCGCTCGAGTAGATCTTAGTGTGGCGTTTCCTGATACCACCATAAGAGGATGGGATGGATTTCCCATAAACATCTGGATGTTTTGGCCAGTTGGTTGGGCCGGGGTGGTTAAGGAACGTTACATCCGTTCACCCAGGCAGGCTTCCGTCCTGGCCACTCTACCATTGACCATCTATTCATCCTGAGAGCCATCATCGAGGATAGCAGAAATCGCCGACAAGACCTCTACTGCGGTTTCATTGACTTTGCCAAGGCTTTTGACACGGTACCTCGAGGCAAGTTGTGGAGCAGAATAGACTTGCAGAATGCAGTATACATGTTGTATGAGGGATGATCAGGACGCCTGACTCCGTCAGGACCACCGGTGATCAGTAGTATTGGAGTGCGCCAGGGTTGTCCCCTTTCGCCTAAACTCTTTGGCCTGTACATTGACCAGTTCGAACAGTGGTTGGTCAAAGACGTGGGAATGGGCACCCCGCTACTACACCACATTGACAGGAAACTCATATACGTTGACAATCTGGACCTCTTGGCCCACACCCCAGAAGACATGCAGCACCACCTGAATGCCCTTGACACTTTCTGCCACTATACAAGCATGCGAGTCAACTTGGCTAAAACTAAGGTCCTGCTCATGTCATCCTTTCGCCATCCAAGGCCACCTTCATATATCGGGGGCAGAATATGGAAGTGATTCCCGCATACAAGTATTTGGATTGAGTTCTCCACTACCACGCACTAAAATAGCTGCATCCAGTTGCGTATTGTTGCGGGCTGGAAGGCATGTATGCCATGCAGAACAGTAGTCACAGTCACCAGGCAGAGCTGTATGCTTGGGATCATCAATCACGCCTATTCAGAGCTTTGGTTGAGCCAGTTCTCTTGTACGGGGTCGAAGTGTGGGGCCCGATCATATTCGCCACCACATGGGCCTTGGTAGTCGCAATGGGTCCGCGATGCCTTAAAGCCTGCTGGAAGGACAAGCAGACCCAGTGGCTGTCCCAATGGCATGTCCAGGCACACAGGTGTGTGCAAGTCCACACAAAGAAGGAACAAGAGGAATTGAAAACATACCTGGATGCTTGTTTCATTGGCAAGCTATGGGATGCCGAGGCTACGTCACAGGTTAAGATGGCCCACTACAGATAGCAAGTGAACCCCATACTCACATGGGGCCCACACCACCCCTGTCCATGAAAAAACGTAGGTTGATAGCTTCCATTTGCACAGGTGGGCATCGGCTCCGTATTGAAACAAGAGGATGGACAATGGAAGCATGCGAGGATAGGACTTGTCGATGCTGTCACCAGGGGCCATTGAGGATGAGCATCATGCTATGCAAGCCTGCCCTACGTATGAACAGATTAGGGTGCAGTATCCTCATCTGGTAGTACCTAATCAGCTGCTGCATCTTATGTTGAGCATCGACTCAGTGGGATCTCTTGGATCATATCTTCAAAAAGTCATGGACGAGCGGACTCGGCTGTACCCTTTTGGGCCATGACAACATCTTGCTATACAGTATACCAACATGTTTATTGATGCCAAGAGCTTTTCCCTCAAAAACCTTACCGGGGGGAGAGGGAGAAAGGGGGGGGGGGGAAGGGGGCGAGGAAGGGGTCATCATAGCCGTAATACGCTTGCTGTTTTCTTTTTGTTTGGGTCCCATAGGCCAATTGGTCTTCGTGAACGATAAAATACATTTTATTCTATTCTATTCTTTCTAGTCGAGAAAGGCCCTGAGACCTGCCTTTTGCACTATGAGATGCTTTTCTCAACCCACAAGCCGAGAAAGACCCTCAGACCAGTGTTTTGCCCTCTGAGCTGCCTTTCTCGATCCACGAGTTGAGAAAGGCCTTTAGACCTGCATTTTTCTCTGAGTTGCCTTTCCTGGCCCTCAAGTCGAGAAAGGCCCTAGACCTGCATTTTATACTCTTAGCTGCCTTTCTCGACTCGAGGGTGGTCGAGAAGACCATGAGACCTGTGTTTTTCACTTTGAGCTATCTTTCTCGACCCACGAGTCGAGAAAGACCTCCAAACCTGCATTTATCGGACCACAAGTCGAGAAGGGCCCTAGACCTGCATTTTATACTCTAAGTTGCCTTTCTCGACTTGCGAGTCGAGAAAGGCCCTCAGCCTGCATTTTTTCCTTTGAGCTACCTGTCATTTTACCGGTGGCTTTTTAGAGTTCAGGAGGGTGATGCACTAGCCTCCTCCTTCTCACGCATTGGCCTGACGGCTTATGAGTCTTTGAAGAAGCTGGGTAATAATTTCTTTTTGACCATGTTTAACTCCTCTGATGCTGTAGAGCAACTTGTTTCCCATGGTGTTGATCCCATAGGTACTGGTCATTTCCCCTATTAGTTCTACACGCCTGGTTTTTCTTCTGGTCTGGGTTTTGCTCTTAAGATGCTCTGCTGGTTCTCTATCCATAATCTACCAGTGGATATGCTCGTTCATGATTTTTTATGGATATTGCAAATGGTTTGGGCATCTACATTTCCCACTCCATTCTTAATGGGCCTCGTACTTGTGTATCCATTCCAGTTGGCCACTCTATCCCGGATTGTGTAATTGCTAAAGTGGCAATTATTATAAGAAGCTTACTCTGTCCCTGTTAAATGGTCCAGAACTTGCTTCTATATCCTCTAATCATTGCCCTTCTTACCCTTCTTCATCTGTTAGTCTTGATGGGCCTCTTATGTCTACTGTACAATTCTCTCATGTAGCTCCGCCTGCACCACTTACATCTTCCCTCGTGCAAGCCCCACTCCCAATGTCAATTGTTGATGAGTCTTGTGCTGATGCGCTACCTGCGCCAACTGCATCTCCCCCTTTGCAAAGTCCAGTCTCAATGTTAGGTACGTATGAGTCATGTGATGTTGTTTTATATGGCACACCTCCGCCCGTTTCTTCAGTCCAAGATGGTGGAGCTATTGGTCCTACAACTATGGTGATGTCGTCAGTACAACCTCAAGAACCTTGGCAGGAGGTAAATTGCAAGAAGGCTGCCAGGAGAAAAGCTGTTGCCCCCTATGTTTCTAATTGCAAAAATAAGAAGTCCCTTCCTCGAAGCATTGTTTGGTATGATAATCAGTTGTTAGTTTTTGATCCACAAGCTATGGACAACATTGTACAAGAGAGGTGATTAATCCCTCTTTACAAATTATGATTCTTAGGAGATTGAGGCTCGCAGGTAGCTTTTCTCAGAGGGTTCTTATCTCCCGCTGGGTTTTAAACCTGCACCTCGGCCTTGTGTACTGGTTTTTTTTATCTTATGGTGAATGTATATTAGACGTCCTTCAAAAAAAGAAAAAAAATTTGAAGAGAAGAGGCGGCAGGATGGTGGTGAAATTGGTTAGACGGGTCACCACGTCGCACATGAAGCACCTCCTCGTGAAGCATTTCATCGTCTTCACGTTGCACCGAGGGCTTGGAGAAGGTCAGTAGTGCGCTTGGTGTTGCTCCATTAAGGTGGTCCGTCTGTAAGGAGGATGCCACTGTTGTGACATCAAGGCCTCCATGGTCTCTACTTCCTTTGTAGAATATTGTGTAATTACATTATCTATGAATAAAACTTCACTGATTGCTCTCACTTTCTTTGGAAAAAAGCAAACTGTTTCGTTGTTTTTAAACATGTCCTTCAGTTTCTCAACTCGCGAGCGGAGAAAATAAGTGCCAAGCTACATTTTTTGTATATATATGCACTAACCTTTCTTGACCGATGAATGTCCTTCAAATGATTGAAAATCCAAAATTCAATGCAAACAAAGTTGTATGGCTTATCTTTTGAGACTGGGCCAGCAAGAGGCTGAGCTTCATGTTAATATACAAGAAGACAAAGCACTAGAGCTAAAATATGAAACTAAAATAAGCTTTAACTTCTATTTTTGCTGCCACTATTGGCGTTAAAAAATCCTTCCTAGTATATTTCTCTGATAAGATAATGTATCCAAGGCACATCCCGATGCTTTTTCGTGCAATGGAAACATTGCTCATTTACACTTCGATACATATAGATGGAGGATGAGAACTGCAAGGTGAGATTTATACACCTTCATGAATGTTCTTAGAGTCTGCAATGTAGGATTTATACACCTTTATGAATGTGCTTAGAGTCGAAGAGGTAGGAAATGAACTCCCACCAAAGCTGTTGAGACTCGTAGGCTGATTATTTGAAGGACTCTAGATCTTCAAGCACCAGAACTTCAAAGAGGTACCAAATAGAATAGAATAGAATTTTGAACTCCATGAACGAGCTCCAGTAGTTCATATTGCTGACTTAGAAGCAGACTCAGATGTTCTTTTTGCTTATAGATTATCTGAGGCTCCCAGGTAGCTTTGCATAGAGAGGCTATTTTTTCCTCGGGGTTTTAGACCTGTACTCAGACTTATGTATTTATTGTCATGATTTAAGGATGAATATATTTGTCGTCCTTCAAAACAAAAAAACAAAAATCATTAAAATACCAAATGGTATATAATAGAATAAAATGAAATATAATAATTTTTTTAACGTCCCCGAAGATAAATAGGCTATAGAACTCATACAATAAAGTAGAATAGATAGAAGCCCTTTCAAATATGCTTGGGAAGTTTGGTCTACTGCTAGTATACTAGTTTAGATACAAATGGGTCTAGAGCCACCAAGCGCATTAACATAAAGTGATTGGGAAGGATCCAATGAGCAACATTGATATGGTGTGTGTGTTTCATAGACCAGTTAGTTAGTCTCTGATGGATGTTAGAAATGTCGGTATGTGCATCTTACAAAACCAGTTGGTCCCCAGTGGATGTTCAAAACATTTTCTTTTATTTCTTCCTCAAATTAGAAACAACTCCATCTATTAGATCGCTCCTCCTTGGGTTATATTTTAGCCATCGCCAGCATATCCTTTTCCTTCTCCTTCTTTTAGGGTATTGCTTATTGCATGGGAGACTGTACGATCTCTATTTCATGTTCACCATCTTGCACACACTTGCGATGCAAAGTTGTTGGTGGATCCCTCTGAATGGTGGTCCTCTAATTTCTTCAGTCCATCCATTGTGTCAACGTCCATGGAGATTGACAAATCTGCATATGATTTTCTGATTGGTATAATAATCAGATGCAGTTCCTTACATAGGAGGAATTAAAGAATGAAGTTCAGGTGGGATCTTGCTGTTCGGCGGAGACTGGCTTCAGTATCCATCAAGTATAACAGGTAGATGTTCCCTCTAGCTTTGGGTGGTCCAGGAGCATGTCCAAGCGAAGAAGTTGGTGAATTTGCTTATATATAAGATCTTACTTGCTGCTGAGGTCTCGACTTCAAACGTGGAAGGGAATCTAGTCTAGGTAATAAATTATTATAAGCTTAGCATATTCAACGACTCCCCCAATTTTATCGAACATTCTTTTGCAACATCGTGTGTTCGATGAAGGGCGCCCTTTTATATCAACTCCAGAGAAAAGGGCGGAAAGCTATTTTCAAGGAGGCCACGTGGCGCTTAGCCATCGGCTGGCAACAACACTTTGAGTCTTTTAACAGGACATGTCTTGGCCGGATCGCAGATTCTGCTCTGCCCGCTAGATCAGGGAATTCTTTCTCTGGAGCATTGGATCCCTGCTTTGCTTCACAGGTTTCTTCTTGTGCTTCACTATTCTGGACTCAGTCATTCTATATATGCTTTCATTAATGTATTTATGAGCTATTGTAATGCATTCATGTCCTCAACAACAGCAAGCTTGCAGACTCATGGCCTCTGCTCCTGAGGTGCTGTCTGATTGTCCAGGTATGTCTTGTCGCTATTTCAAATTGTTTTGGTACTTGATCTAGCCTTTCCTAGGGTGATTTGATTCTACCATATTGATGTTTATTCTTTACGAATCTCTAGCTGCCAAGAAAGATCAGTCTGCTGCAAGGAAGGAAGCGTTTCTAGAAGTCTATAAGCAGCTAAAAAATGAGTTGCTTTCAGACTCTGAGTTGTTTTCCTATACATCCGATTCTAGAGCGTGGTTAGAAAAGGTTTGCCATGTCATTGCTTTTATGCATTCTTAAGAATATAAGTCTCTGAGGAATTGTTATCTCTATAGATGCTTGACTACAACGTGCCTCGAGGTATAGCCCAAAACTCTTGTCTTTCATGTCTCCCGTTAGCATTTTCAACTCTTCAATGAAAAAGTTTGTTATTTGGGTTTCACCAATGATTATTTGTTATTTGGGTTTCACCAACGATTCTTATCTCTTGTACTCAGGAATTTAAGCTGCCTGCATAATCTGATACTACACCTAAAGTGAATTGCAGGAAAGTTAAACAGGGGCCTTTCTGTAGTGGATAGCTTTATGCTTTTAAAACGTGGAAAGGAGATCTCCAAGGATGAAGTGTTGCTTGCATCAATACTTGGGTGGTGCATTGAATGGGTAATTTTGAGTTGCTTATTCCTTGTTTGTTTCTTTATTTGTATTCTTGTTGTTGGTTTAAGCAATGCTATGCTTTGCAGATGCAAGCTTATTTTCTTGTTTCGGATGATATTATGGACAATTCAATCACACGTAGAGGGCAGCCTTGTTGGTTTAGAATTCCAAAGGTATTCTAATAAACTCTGGTACTAGCTGAGATGTCTTCACAAAATTCTTTTGACATATTTCGTATTAATCCTGAAATAGGTTGGTATGATTGCGGTCAATGATGGCATAGTCCTACGCAATCAGTATATTCAAATATTGAGGACACATTTTGGCAATAAGTCGTACTATACTGAACTACTAAGGCTCTTCAATGAAGTGAGTAAAAAACTTCTGCAGAAGCTTTCTTTGCCTATCTATCTTTAGATTTTGATTATGTTCAGGTGGAGTACCAAACAGCATTTGGACAGACGCTGGATGTAATTCTTACACCAGCAGGGGAAGTTGACCTGGATAAATATGTACCTCAAACGTAAGCAAGACAAGATAACTGATGCTAAGAATCTGGAGAAATGTTCTCTTCTGTCAGATCTATCACTAAGTATGTAAAAGTGGAATTCTTCTTTGCATTTTATCTTGCAGTTATTTCAGGATTGTACAATACAAAACGGCATATTACTCATTTTACTTACCTGTAAGGACATCTTCATATATTATGATATTGTCCTTATTATGATATTGTCCATGTTTACATTTGATATTAAGTGTTCGACACCTTAATTGCCAGGTTGCTTGTGCTCTTTATCTGGCTGGAGAGAGGAGTTCAGAAGTATTTGAATCTGCAAAAGCTATTCTTGTAGAAATGGGAACCTACTTTCAAGTTCAAGTAAGTGCCCTTGTGGCAATGCTTGAGTATTGCAGTAGCTAATTGGTTAAAAAGTAACAGTTCAAGCTTGGTTCCTTCTAACCTTATGCATGCATACGTGGCATATTCCCTATAGGCATAGGTGCATTCCTGGATCTAGGAAGCTAAAGAAAATTTATCTAGGCTCTTCAAGCTGATTGTGGTGTCAAAGATTGTTAGATCTTATTTTTAATGGTAGATAGGAAGGAATTTTCTGATTGTATTTAGGAATTTCCAAAATGGGTTGCCATATCAGGAAAAAGGATGTGTGGGAGGATAGGTCATGTTAAAACGTTCTCTGATGATGATTTCAAAAGCAGCTTCAGACTAGGAATGGTTTTTCTACAGCAGGGACTGTAGGAAGGCACTCTGTATCAGAAGGTGGATCAACTGAATGCATGATCATATTAGAAAGTTCAAGAACCTTAAACCTAGGTCCCAAGGTGCATGTACCACTGGCTCAATTAGCTCTGCCCTTTCTTGGAGGCCGTCAATTCGCAATGCAAGTGAGAAGTATTTTAAATGATATAGGATGTCATACAATGGGGTTAGCTCACGTTTGTCTCATGAGTGATAATGTATTCACTAAATGCATTGGTTTCTCCTCATTTTTACCCTTAATTAAGCACCATATTTGCTTTTCAATGAAATATGGAAAAGCTTATACTTTAAACTCTATAAGTACCTTGTAACTCCAAGGGCTTTTACCTTGAGTGAGAATCGCACTTCTGGACACTAGGCCCAATGTCGTTATTTTGTCTAGACAAGACATGGTTTCTGAATGACTAAAGCATGCAACACTACCTTATGTTGTTTGGCATATCCTTCAAAAGGTAAACAATCTTTTACCACGAAGCGTGCCATGTGCCAATGGCTTCCATGAGTCGGCATCCTACACTTTCCAAAGGATCTTTGCCTAACAAATAGGTTTTCCCTTTGGTAAATAAGTACCAGTTCTTTGATACCTTATAAGTGCAAAGGATATGTAGCTGGCTTGGAATGTCAGATGCACTTGAACTCGTGCAGGCCACAGCACAGATTTTGCTGTGAGAGCTTCAACTTTGAAGTTGCATTAAGGAGAAATTTCTCACTCAAGGTGGTCCGATCTTTCTGCGAAATGGCTCAATTGTTTTGTGGGCTGCATCTTTGTTAACTGACGGTACTTAGTTATGGTTTCGTGTTCTTCAAGCAGAAATGAAATAAGTGAACTGTATGATAATGTCCTCGTAAAGAGTAGCTTAAAACAGAAGGAAAAGCTATCTAAAAGGTTTTAGGCTGTATGGTCATTCCATCAAACAGGCGTTTTCATTTTTTAGAGGATGCCATTTATTAGGACATAGGGTTTAATATTTGATAGTCTATGATCCGCGATCCTACAATGCCAGTTGTAGAATGTAGGCAAGTGCACCCACAGCACCCTCTACCTCAGGGTAGTTTCTGCAGGTGAGCAGGTTCCATTACCCACAGATTTGCTTACAGACATAGAGCCATGGACAAGTGTCCTTGAGGGCATTTTTTAACCCGAATTCAGATGTCCTTATCATAAAGGCAGGTTGATTTTTTACCTTCAAGTCCAGATATTCCTAGTGAAGGAAGTGAGATGGCCACATCAAGAACTGCACTGCCCTCCTCCCTCCCTCCTGCCCGCCCAGTACCATCACCAAGTATTAAAGATGTAGGAAGCTCAGAGCTGGTTAGATTTAAATTTCTTCTGATCAGATATTTATGCTTCAAAATAAGTACTCTGTTGTTTTATGAGCAATACGCACCTTGATCTTCCTTTTCTCCTTCCTTGTCGATATATTTAATCCTTACATGGCATCATATGCAGGATGACTATCTGGACTGCTTTGGTACCCCAGAGCTTATTGGGAAGGTGTTGAAATAAGCTTTTGGTCACGTATATTATTTCACCATTCATGTTTTGAACTTCTGATGAACATTGTTAATGGTTTCAGATTGGTACTGACATAGAAGATGCAAAGTGTTCATGGTTAATTGTCCAAGCCTTGCAACATGCCAACTTTGAACAAAAAGCAATTCTCAAGGTAGGTTTTGAAGCAATCAGTCAATTGTGCAGAAATTGCTCTAATATTTTACTCTGTTCATGTTGTTAGGATAATTATGGAAAGGCAGATCATTCACATGTTTCAAAGGTGAAAGAGATATACAGTGAACTAAATATTCAGGTCTGTTTTACATATTTTATGGAATCTTAGTTATTCATTTACTTCTAATGAGTAAGATTGAATGCATTCTATAAATATATAATCTTACTTTTCCGGCAGAAACGTTTTGAAGACTATGAGCAGGAAAGCTACAGCAAGCTTGTTTGTTCAATTGAGAAAGAAGGGGATCCGGCTTTGCAGGTAATATCATTTGGTCATTTTGAATTTTATTTATGGAGAAATTAATATGCCTTTACTATGTGCAGGATGTTTTGAAGTCATTCTTATTAAAAATATATAGGCGGCAAAAATAAAAGAGTAACTGATTTCAGTTGCACAATGTAATTTATATCCTGCAGCATGCCCATCTTCTATCTGCAGCTGGGGCTGTATTATAAAGAATTGAATTGCAGTTAAAAGCACGCACTCCCATTAACTCAATAACTTGCATCAAGGAAGCATCCTAGAAACTCATTCTGCTTTGCTCGATAATGTGATGGGAGGACTACCTTGAATTTATTCTTTGCCTTGATTAATACCTTCACAGAATGCTGCAGCTAGCTCGGTTAAGGATTTCCACTGATTTGGGTATTTGAAATGGAAGAATGCTTATAGGACTTTAAACGCAGTTGGACTTAACCATATGTCATGGTCATTTCAATCTGTTGATTTGGATTGAGGTTGTTTTTGTCCAAACTTTTCTATCTATAGTTTTCAATCGTCTTAGCTATCCTCTTCTAATGGTTGCGCCATTTTCAATTTTTAAGTTCTATGTCCCCATAACTAGAGATGGTGTAAACAAGCTCTTAACCCCGAGCCCTTGCAGGCTATCTTGATCCAGCTATCCTCCATT
This sequence comes from Isoetes engelmannii, assembly GCA_011763485.2. Taxonomy (NCBI): domain Eukaryota; kingdom Viridiplantae; phylum Streptophyta; class Lycopodiopsida; order Isoetales; family Isoetaceae; genus Isoetes; species Isoetes engelmannii. Next base: position 11,268 of record JAANSK020168554.1, read on the forward strand.
GGATCACACCATTTATAATGCATAACCCCTCAAATATTCTCTTTCCAAAGAATATTCTAGTGATTATTGCAATAATCACTCAATATACTGTGATCGCTGAAAATTGTGTTACGATTCCTAGCTAGAATGTGACAGTCGAATAAGGTGAGGCCTGTTAGGCAAAGCCAAGGAAGCCAGAAAAAGGTAAAAGGAGCCATATAAGGGGAAGCCTTATATGCCAGGCGCCTTTCTAAAAGGTCCTGGAATGAAAGGGAAAAGGGAGTTACCAGTATATATAGCAGAAGAGTGTCTAATAGAAGAGCGTCTAATGGGAGGTATCTGGGACCTGCAGTCACTAGTGGAATATGGTTAAGTCCTCAGAGGACTCAAGACATAGCAAGGAAAGGGAAAAGGGAGTTAGCAGTATATATAGTAGAAGAGCGTCTAATGGGAGGTATCTGGGATCTGCAGTCACTAATCTCTAGTGCATAGATCCTCCTAAGTGATTGCTTTCTTCTGAGCTAACTCCTAGCTCGGTGGGGAACTCTGATATTGATCTTAGTTCGTTGGTTGGGTGGCGAGATCTACCCCTTTCCTTGCTGTGTCTTGAGTCCTCTAAGGACTTAACCATATTCCACTTGCTATTCATGACAATGGTGCTTTCACTGAGAGCTTTTGCCATTCTCCATAGTTCGCATAGATGGCAAAGCTGGTCGAAGTTATGGAGCATAGTGGAGACGTTGGAGATGGAGAAGAGCAGGGAAGGCTTGACGATTTGAGTCAAGCTGGTTCTTCTCGTAATAAGTCTAAGCGCAAAGTAAACTTTGCTGCACGGTCGGAGTCCTTGCTGAAGGACGCACTGAAAACCCCTGGAATTGAACGCACTGAAAACCCCTGGAACTGACCAGGGCGATGGAGCTGAGAATTCAAATGCCGTGGTGATGGAGATGTTGCATAAATTGACTACTAAGGTGAATATGCTTGAGCGGAGTGTGCTTGTTGGCACCAAGAGTAAAAGTAAGGGATCGTATCAGGATGACTCTTCGGACACTGAAGGGTCTCGGGGGATACCACCACCAACTCCTCCAGTGGATCCTGCGCTTGTTGGTGATGATGGTACTAGCGATTCTGAAAGTGTCGATAGAAAAAGAAAAAATACAAGTACAACGCCTAAGGTTCCAAAGGAGGTTCTGGATGTATTCAAAGGAGAACGGGATGGGACCACCGTTGTTACTGTGGTTGACAAAAATGAATGATTTCTTCAAGCAACATAAGCTTTCAGATCCGAATAAGTTGTATTGGGCAAAATTGCAGTTGAAGGGAGAACTTTTGATGTGGTGGTCACGTGTCTTGAAGGATGAGGAAGCTGACGGGTATCCTGTGAAAACATGGGAACGTATGGAGAAGCTTTTACGAAGGGAGTTCATGCCTGATGACTTTGAGGACACCTTAAAATACCAATGGCAGACATTACGGCAAGGCCGGGATGAGACGGTGAAAGATTTCACGAGCTGTTTCAATGAATTGTTGAGTTTTCTACCAGGAATCTCATTACATGATAGGCGCATTCGATTTATTACAGCCTTGCGTAGAGAGTTCTCCTCACTAATTACGCTGTTGCGTCCTAAGACTGTCCAACATGCTAGAACTGCAGCATTGTCTATTGAGAAAGATGCCAAATTAGAATCGAGAGGACGTCCAGGGAGCAGTCACACTCGGATGGTGAATCATCTCAGGATGAGCGTTCACATTCGGATGGTGAATCATCTGAGGATGAGCGGTTACATTCGGATGGTAATGACTACGAATGGTCATGAGACGTATGGCTGGATGGGGTTGTTGTGTTGGGGTCGTGATGATGCTGTGTTGGGATCGTGGTGATGCTGTGATGGGGTCGTGGTTCGGTGCTATGATTATGGGACTATAATCATAAGGCAATGTGTAATGGTCATTAGGCTTCCGCCCATCCGGCAAGGCGAGAGATGCCATGGAGGCCGTATAGCGCCTCTGCCTGGCTGCTCGAACACAGATGAGCTCGTATCACCTTCCCTTAGCCAGGTAAGACCTGCTTTTACACGTGCCTCCCGGACCTTAACCAGCTCCAGAGCACTGATATGCTGTAGCACGGCATTCTCCCTAACACCGTCCGAAGGACGCACTCGAAGCCTCGCCAGCTCCTGGTAGAGGGTATGCAGCTCCTGCTGCTCCAACTGCACTCGGCGCCTCCCAAACTCCTTGGCAAAACGCTCCACCCTGGCCAGAGCTGCCACCATGCCTGCCATACCACCCTGAGAGGCAAAAGTGTCCAACCACACCTCCTAGCACCGTGTCGAAAATGCTGCATCCTTCAAGAGCCGGGTATTCAACCGGAGCACCATCCTAGAGGGCCGAGGAGTGACATCACCTTGTCCCGAGACCAGCTGAGGATAGTGGTCAGAGACCGAGGAGGCTAAGATATTCTGCCGGCACAAAGAGGGTGCACCATCCAAAGTGTGAGGCGAAGCATAGCACCGATCATGCCTCGCATACGCATGGCTGGCTCCAGTTTGCCGATTGCAAAAAGTAAAAGACGAGTCACCAAGCACCTCCACCATAGCTACATCCTGCAGGAGGCGTGACCATTGATCCCCTTCAAAGCCCTGGACCACCTGCGTGCCAGGGCCAGTGCAGTCCGTCACTCGCTCCACCATATTGAAATCCCCTAAAAGCAGCCATGCAACCTGCAAACCCCCTAGACTCCGCAACTTGTGTCGAATGGTGGCCCATAATGCATCTCGCCGAGCCGCCTGATTTGGAGCATACACATTAACAATCTCCCACTCCTGACCGCCCTCAAGCCACTTAATAATTGTCCAACGACCAAACTTATCAGCCGCTGAATACGTGACCTGCACATCCATCCTCCATGTAATCAATGTGCACCCACTAGTCTGCCCTGAAGAAGAGTCAGCCGTTGCAAACTGGCGACCCACCATATCCAGCAAACGGGACATGTCCCCCCGGTGGCACTTATGCTCCTGCAAGCAAATGATGTCGGGGCGCAACTGCGGCAATGCCAAAGAGATACGGGCCCTCTTACTGCTAGAGGACCGCACACCCCCCCCCCCCCCACATTCCAGCTCAGGACTGACCTATTCATCCCAGAGAAGGCGGATGAATCCCCACACGCCTGTCGACCAGGCCATCCGACTCCTCCAATCTGTCATCCAAGACCAGGGGATTTATGGCCCCAACCTGCTCCACCTCAGCGGCCCCTGACATACAGCGAGCCCCTCCATCCCCCGCTGCCTAACCGGCTGCCTGGCCTGGGCCTCACCACCGAAACCCGCCTCCCCACGACCCGACCACCTCCCGATCGGACCTGGACTGCCCTGCCACCACCACCCCAACCCATAGCATAACCGCCACGGCCGCGACCCCTAGCAAAACCTCCTCGGCCCCCTGCACAAGGAGCCCAAAAATGAGCTATTATATTAAACTAGTATCAAATCGTCTAAGAACCATGGTCTATGTGATTTCTTATGCATGAATTTATTTGAGAGAAGAAAACCACATATCACAGTGGTTTGTTGAAACTATAGCGATTTATGACATGGTTATTCGTGTTGGTTATTGATTCTATAATGGATTCTTAAAGCTAGCTATGGCTTATGAGATGATTTCATGCATATAATAATGGTTTATTAGAACTAGTAATAGTTTGTTAAAAAGTATCTTGATAATGA
>JAANSK020168665.1:0-14970 GCA_011763485.2 Isoetes engelmannii
CAAGCTAAACAAAGTAAATGGACCGAAGCAACAAGCAGACCTTCACCAAATGCTCCCTGAACCGTAACCTCTTCACAACTAGGTGCTGAGTACTGGTGTGGGCTTGTGCATGCGCTGAACCTCCACCCGTTGAAGCCAGAAGGCAAACGCATCCATCAGGCCCAAGCGCCAGGCACCCAGGCACTCAGGGAAGGCAGCGCTCAGGGAGGACGCTCAGGGAAGTCCGTAAATAGAACCACTGAACAAGTAACAGAAGGACCGAAGTCCCGGTGCACGGACGCCATTTGACCTATGGGACCTGTACAAGACAAACAACAAGCGTATTACGGACCGGGTGAAAAAACCTACTTGGGGAAAAATCGTGGGGACAATGCGCTTGCTGGTATACAAAACAAAGGGGTGTCATCCCAAGCTGAGTAATCAAAGTGGAGATGTTCAGAGGGAAATGGGACAGAGCCGATGGCGTTCGTCATGACCTCCTGAAGATATGACCCAAGAGTTCCTACCGCTTCAGTGTTAAGTAGGAGATGGAGTGCCTGGCCGGGTATCACTAACTGCGGATACCGTGCTCTAATCTGTTCATAAGAGGGGCAGGTTTGCAAAGCATGGCACTCATCCTCAAGGACCCCCTGGTGGCAGCAACGACAAGTCATGTCCTCTCGCGCGTCCCTTGCCCATCGCCCAGTTTCAATGCGGAGGTGGTGTCCTCCCGTTTAGATGAAGGCGATCAGCCTACGCTTTTTCACGGAGAGAGGGGTGAGCAGGTACTATTGGGCCCCCGCTTGAGCGTGGGATTCACTTGTTCTCTATAATGCCCGAGCTTGACCTGTGCCAAGGCCTCAACGTCCTAGAGCTTGCCAAGAAAGCAGGTGTCCAGGTAGTCTTTCAGCTCGTCATGGACCTTCTTTGTGCGGACTCGTACGCACCTGTGTGTCTGGACCTGCCATTGGGACAACCACTGTGTCTGCTTGTCTTTCCAGCAGGTGAGGCACTGCAGGCCCATTGCGATCGTCAAGGCTGCTCTTGGTAGCCGGTCTTCATACATCCGGGCTACCTTTTGGAAATATAGCAGGTGGCGACACGTGGCTGCTCTCTGGAGGGGAAAGAAACCTGTCTCCTGGAGCTGAGAGAGGAAGTTCTATATCAAAAGGTCAAACCCAAGTAAGTTTAAACTAATTGTTTCAAGAGAGTCGGAAAAGACAAACGTCATCGTGTTTGAGCCAGCCTTAAATCCAAAATAATCCGTTAACTCCATGAAAATGCTGTGTGGTCTTTTTTTCTATATATGGCTTTAACATGTCAAGACAGACATGGCTTTATCATGTCAAGACAGGAAAAATCGGTTACGTCCAGAAAAACACCATGTATTTTTTTGTGTACTTTTTTTTTGCTCAAACAGGGCAACAATTGACATTTAAGGCGTCCATTTAAATGTTTGTCCATAAGAATATTTAAATGGCACAAACCCAAAAGTATCTTGCGTACAACTCTTAAATGAGAACGAAAGAACAATTTATCATGAACTATATGGTCAAAATGCATGACAACCTCGACACGAGCTATCACTTGCCATTCAAACTACACACCTCTCACATGTTATTACCAACAATACAATGAGCAACAAATTGCCACTTAGGCAATGCATGCTCGGTCGGAATATTTTGCACAATGTAGTGACAACTTATGAAGGGCTCTTTTGGACACGATATCATGAAAAGATGGTGGTTTATCTTGAATTGGATATTACTAAGGCATATGTTAGAGTGAGAAGTATAATATTATGCCTTTTGGTTGTGGTTATCTTTTTATAGCTCGAGTGTTCAAATTCTTGTATATAGCTAGAGGGGTAGTAATGGCCAATGGTGTTCTTTCGCAGACATTTTCTATTGTTGTGGTAGCCAGCAAGGCTGTAAAGGAGGTGAATTATCAATGGAGCAGGGCCCCTTATGGATCATCACTACATGGTGCAGATACAACGGCCGAGATTGCACAGCTTAAATTTCCCCCCTTTTTCATAATAAACTTTGACCAAAATACACTTTATATTGGTGAGGCGAAATTGGGATGGACAAGATGCACATTAGAAAGCTGATCCAGACCTTCAGAATGAATATAGACATGTAGGATTTTGAACATGCGATGGCAGATTTCCATGGCAGAACACATGGTGGGCCATTAGGGGCAAAACAGGGGCTCATTTTGGAGCCATGTAACTGTCCAAAGTGGGCTCAAGAAGGGGCCATTCTTAGGAAACATGGACGAGCCAAAGCTAGGGCATCCAACGAGCCATCTATGGCTTGATTCTGATCTGCTAAGAGGAGCCTTCAATGATTTGTTCTTCCCTTAAGTGAGCCATTGATGGCCACCCAGTTGCAATTCACATAGTGGGAAGGGACTAAGTTATCCATGGCTATGCGTGGAAATGTGATGTTAGCTTTCATATTCAGGATATATTGCCCTTGCCTTCAACATTGGCATTTCATTTCTTGAACTCCATGTTAAGTCGACTTCGTAATTTTGTTTGGGTGCATGACATGGATCTAAAGATTCAAATCTTTGGTCGGTCAGTCATACGTAGGGCAATGAGAGCCAAATGTCATGGTTCACCGCTTCTATCCAGTTGTGCTATGAGTTTGTTCTTTGTGTAGAGGCGCTAGAGACATTGAAGTACGCTTTGAGCTCGGAAGATCGATAGACATCTCCATAGAGTCCTGCACTACGCCATTAAGAGGTGAATCGTCAATGGAGCATGGCCCCTTATGGATCATCACTACATGGTGCAGATCCAACGTCCGAGATTGCACAATTTAAATTTCCACCCTTTTTCATAATAAACTTTGACCAAAATAGGCTTTATATTGGTGAGGCAAAATTGGGATGGACAAGATGCACTTTAAAAAGCTAATCCAGACCTTTAGAATGAATGTAGGCATGTAGGGTTTTGAACATGCGGTGGCAGATTTCCATGGCACAGAACACATGGTGGGCCATTACGGGCAAAACATGGGCTCACTTTGGAGCCATGTAACTGTCCAAAGTGGGCTCAAGGAGGGGCCATTCTTAGAAAACATGGACGAGCCAAAGCTAGGGCATCCAACGAGCCATCTATGGCTTGATTCTGATCTGCTAAGAGCATTCAATTATTTGTTCTTCCCTTTAAGTGAGCCATTGATGGCCACCCAGTTGCAATTCACATAATGGGAAGGGACTAACTTATCCATGGCTATGCGTGGTAATGTGATGTTAGCTTTCATACTCAGGATGTATTGCCCTTGCCTTCAACATGGGCATTTCATTTCTTGAACTCCATGTTAAGTCGGCTTCGTAGTTTTGTTTGGGTGCATGACATGGATCTGAAGATTCAAATCTTTGGTTGGTCAGTCATGCATAGGGCAATGAGAGCCAAATGTCGTGGTTCACCGCTTCTATCCAGTTGTGCTATGAGTTTGTTCTTTGTGTAGAGGCGCTAGAGACATTAAAGTACGCTTTAGTCTCCAGGGTAATAAAGAGAGGCGAGAATTCCCCAAATGGCTAATTTTTGGACCTTTAGAGAATTTTCGTGGCTAAACTTTAATAAGGTCGATTTCATTAAAAAAATAGCCAATCCAAAAGGGCGAAATTTTTGAACGATTAGGGTTTAGCCGAGATCTATTGCAGGTTTGGCGGGCCGAATCGCCTTCTAGGAAGCTGCTTTGGCGTGCCCTGAGGAAATCAAATAACCATGCCGACTCTTCTGAGTGTCCTATCTCATTTGGGAATCGCCATTAGCTACCTTATTAATCTTGTCATTTCTTCCTGGATTATCTTTTGCAAGCAGTGGATTCAATGCAGGATTAGCAGGTAACTATATGTTTTGATTTCATAGCTTAGCATCCATGCAATGTGGTGATAGATCAGCTCATTTTCTACCTTAATGTTTCGGTTAGCTGTTCTTTACCAGCATCATAAGCTTCTCGTGACAAAAGCTTTCAAGTTATATGCAACTTTAAGGCTTCATAGCAGCAAGCACAAATAAGCTTTGATCTAAAAATTATTATTCTTTTCAATTCAAGAATTTTCTTGTCAATCTTGGGATCCTTTTAAAGAGTTGAGCCTGTTATATATTGCATCTCCATGAATGTCAGAGTATTATTGCTCAAAAGCTGTACTTCATCTAATAGATCTGTACTTTTTGCTACAGGTACAAGTGTACTTTTTAACATCAATCCTCATTGGAATTCCACGACAAAACTTTTATGCTGCACATCGTTATCCTTTTGAGGTAAGCTAATGCAATGCTGTTTACGCATTTATTGACATGTATAATAATACATAATCTTGTTGATAAGTAATGTCCACATAACAGTCTGATTTTTGTGCTTTGTTTAGGAGAAGATGGTGAACAAAAAGAGGTGATTGAATGGGATCCAGACAACAAGCATAGAAAATATGTAGATGAGTATACGGAGGAGCTGCTATTAGTTGAGAAAAAACAGAAAAAAAATCACTCCATTGCATTTGTCACTATCTAGGCAAGACAAGTTGAACTTTGAAGCAAAGAGTGTTCAGATGCGATCCGTATTTCATTTGCTTAAAAATGGAAAACCAATGCGGGACTATCCAAAGTTGCACGATTTTTTACTTGCCCAAAAAGTACAAACTCTTGTTTTTCATAGGTTTAGCCAACCCTTATTTGGATATGAAAATATTTAGGGTCCTTAAAATTTACCCTGTTGGTCTCTCAAAATCTATAGACATCTCCATAGAGTCTTGCACTACGACATTAGGAGGTACTATTGGGTACTTAGCCTCACAAGATCTATAGACATCTCCATAGAGTCCTGCACTACGACATTAGGAGGTACTATTGGGTACTTAGCTCTTGAACTTATTGAGAGCAGGAAGCCAAGTCCAGCCTCTGATATGTTGGAGTAGTTGTGTTGGAGATTGTAAGTGGAAAAAGGGCATTGGCTGTGAAGGGAAAAGATGTAGAAACGTTGCTTGAGTGGCTTTAAAAACTGCGCGTGCAAGGTAGATTGCTTGATGTTGTTGATCCTAAATTGGAGGGGTCTTTTGTTGCTAGAGAAGTTCAACAACCAGTAACAGTAGGAATTTCATGTGTTTGTGATGACCCACAAAGAAGAATAGACATATCAAAAGTAGTCAAACTTTTGAAGCACATCCGACAAGATAGAATTATGCAAGCGGAGGCATGTTAAGCATCTCTTAAAGAATTGTTAGCAATTCATTGACTTTTGAAAGATGAAATGAAGCAAAAGCTCATTACATTTTGACAGGGTGTCTTTGACGTATATGTACATTGAGATTTTTCTATGAAAATTCAAGCTGGTAAAGATTTCTAGGCTATAGAAACTTTGAGCCAGTTTAGGTGGCAAAAAGGAAGTCAACAAGAATAACTTTGAGTTAGATCCTATGCCTTGAGAGAGGAAGCTCTATATCAAAAGGTCAAACCCAAGTAAGTTTAAACTAATTGTTTCAAGAGAGCAGCAAATGACAAATGTCGTCGTATTTGAGCCAGCCTTAAATCCAAAATAATCCGCTAACTCCACGAAAACGCTGTGTGTCTTTTTTTCTATATATGGCTTTAACATGTCAAGATAGACATGGCTTTATCATGTCAAGACAGAAAAAATCGGTTACGTCTAGAAAAACACGATGTATTTTTTGTGTACTTTTTTTTTTTTTGCTCAAACAGGACATCGATTGACATTTATGGTGTCTGTTTAATTGTTGGTCCAAAAGAATATTTAAATGGCACAAATCCAAAAGTATCTTGCGTACAACTTTTAAATGAGAACGAAAGAGCAATTTATCATGAGCTATATGGTCAAAATGCATGACAACCTCGACACTAGCTATCACTTGCCATTCAAACTACACACCTCTCACATGTTATTACCAACAAAACGATGAGCAAGAAATTGCCACTTAGGCAAAGAAAATGGCCTTGGGATGACTAGAGCTAGTTTTTATACACACCTATTTGCAATGCATGCTCGGTCGGAATATTTTGCACAATGTACTGATAACTTATGAAGGGCTCTTTCGGACACGATATCACGAAAAGACAGTGGTTTATCTTGAATTGGATATTACTAAGGCATATGTTAGAGTGAGAAGTATGGTATTATGCCTTTTGGTTGTGGTTATCTTTTTATAGCTCGAGTGTTCAAATTCTTGTATATAGCTAGAGGCGTACTAATGGCCAATGGTGTTCTTTCGCAGATATTTTCTGTTGTTGTGGTAGCCAGCAAGGCTGTAAGGGAGATGAACCGTCAACGGAGCAGGGCCCCTTATGGATCATCACTACATGGTGCAGATCCAACGGCCGAGATTGCATAGTTTAAATTTTCCCCCTTTTTCATAATAAATTTTGACCAAAATAGACTTTATATTGGTGAGGCGAAATTGGGATGGACAAGATGCACTTTAAAAAGCTAATCCAGACCTTCAGAATAAATGTAGACATGTGGTATTTTGAACATGGGGTGGCAGATATCCATGGTGCAGAACACATGGTGGGCCATTAGGGGCAAAACAGGGGCTCACGTTGGAGCCATGTAACTGATCAAAGTGAGCTCAAGAAGGGGCCATTCTTAGGAAACATGGACGAGCCAAAGCTAAGGCATCCAACGAGCCATCTATGGCTTGATTCTGATCTGCTAAGAGCCTTCAATGATTTGTTCTTCCCTTAAGTGAGCCATTGATGGCCACCCAATTGCAATTCACATAGTGGGAAGGGACTAACTTATCCATGGCTATGCGTGGTAATGTGATGTTAGCTTTCATACTCAGGATGTATTGCCCTTGCTTTCAACATGGGCATTTCATTTCTTGAACTGCATGTTAAGTCGGCTTCGTAATTTTGTTTGGGTGCATGACATGGATCTGAAGATTCAAATCTTTGGTTGGTCAGTCATGTATAGGGTAATGAGAGCCAAATCATGGTTCACCGCTTCTATCCAGTTGTGCTATGAGTTTGTCCTTTCTTTAGAGGCACTAGAGACATTAAAGTACGCTTTGGCCTCGCAAGATCTATAGACATCTCCATAGAGTCCTCCACTACGACATTAGGAGGTATTATTGGGTACTTAACCTCGCAAGATCTATAGATATCTCCATAGATTCTTGCAGTACGTCATTAGGAGGTACTTTTGGGTACTTAGCTCCTGAACTTCTTGAGAGCAGGAAGCCATGTCCAGCAACTGATATGTATAGCTTTGGAGTAGTTGTGTTGGAGAAACTTTGAGTGGAAAAAGGGCATTGGATGTGAAGGGAAAAGATGTAGAAGTGTTGCTTGAGTGGATTCAACAACTGCGCGAGCAAGGTAGATTGCTTGATGTTGTTGTTCCTAAATTGGAGGGGTCTTTTGTTGCTAGAGAAATCCAACAACTAGTAACAGTAGAAATTTCATGTGTTTGTGATGAGCCACAAAGAAGAATGGACATATCAGAAGCAGTCAAACTTCTGAAGCACATCCGACAAGATAAAATTATGCAAGTGGAGGCTTGTTAAGCATCTCTTAAAGAATTGTTAGCAATTTATTGACCTTTGAAAGATGAACTGAAGCGAAAGCTCATGACATTTTGACAGGGTGTTTTTGACGTATATGTACATTGAGATTTTTCTATGAAAATTCAAGCTGGTAAAGATTTCTAGGCTATAGAAACTTTGAGCCAGTTTAGGTGGCAAAAAGGAAGTCAACAAGAATAACTTTGAGTTAGATCCTACGCCTTGAGAGAGGAAGTTCTATATCAAAAGGTCAAACCCAAGTAAGTTAAAACTAATTGTTTTAAAAGAGCCGCAAATGACAAATGTCGTCGTGTTTGAGCCAGCCTTAAATCCAAAATAATCCGCTAACACTACGAAAACGCTGTGTGTTCTTTTTTTCTATATATGGCTGTAAGGTGTCGAGAAAGACAGGGCTTTATCATGTCAAGATAGAAAAAATCGGTTACGTCCAGAAAAACACCATGTATTTTTTTGTGTACTTCTTTTGTGCTCAAACAGGACAACGATTGACATTTAAGGCATCCGTTTAGATGTTTGTCCAAAAGAATATTTAAATGGCACAAATCCAAAAGTATCTGGCGTACAACTCTTAAATGAGAACGAAAGAACAAATTATCATGAGCTATATGGTCAAAATGCATGACAAGCTCGACACTAGCTATCACTTGCCATTCAAACTACACACCTCTCACATGTTATTACCAACAAAACAATGAGCAAGAAATTGCTACTTAGGCAAAGAAAATGGCCTTGGGATGACTAGAGCTAGTTATTCGCAATGCATGCTCGGTTGTAATATTTTGCACAATGTACTGACAACTTATTAAGGGCTCTTTCGGACACGATATCACGAAAAGATGGTGGTTTATCTTGAATTGGATATTACTAAGGCATATGTTAGAGTGAGACGTATGGTATTATGCCTTTTGGTTGTGGTTATCTTTTTATAGCTCGAGTGTTTAAATTCTTGTATAAAGCTAGAGGGGTAGGAATGGCCAAGGGTGTTCTTTCGCAGACATTTTTTTGTTGTGATGGTAGCCAGCAAGGCTGTAAGGGAGGTGAATCATCAATGGAGCAGGGCCCCTTATGGATCATCACTACATGGTGCTGATCCAACGGCCGAGATTGCACAGTTTAAATTTCCCCCCTTTTTTCATAATAGACTTTGATCAAAATAGACTTTATATTGGTGAGTCGAAATTGGGATGGACAAGATGAACTTTAAAAAGCTAATCCAAACCTTCAGAATGAATATAGGCATGTAGGGTTTTGAACACGCGGTGGCAGATTTCCATGGCGCAGAACACACGGTGGACCATTAGGGGCAAAACAGAGGCTCACTTTGGAGCCATGTAGCTATCCAAAGTGGGCTCAAGAAGGGGCCATTCTTAGGAAACATGAACGAGCCAAAGCAAGGGCATCCAACGAGCCATCTATGGTTTGATTCTGATCTGCTAAGAGCCTTCAATGATTTGTTCTTCCCTTAAGTGCGTCATTGATGGCCACCCAATTGCAATTCACATAGTGGGAAGGGACTAAGTTATCCACGGCTATGCATGGTAATGTGATGTTAGCTTTCATATGCAGGATGTATTGCCCTTGCATTCAATACGGGCATTGCATTTCTTGAACTTCATGTTAAGTCGACTTCGTAATTTTGTTTGGGTGCATGACATGGATCTGAAGATTGAAATCTTGTTTATTCTTTGTGTAAAGGCACTAGAGACATTAAGGTACGCTTTGGCCTTCTGCACACAATTAGTACCTCTTTGGAGTTGAGTGTTTATTCAATTGCCAGGTAGCAGTTTTGTTAGGCTGTTTTCAAGCTATTGAACTTCTTAAAAGAGAGTAGCCTTCCATATTTTCAGGGCGGTTCCCACTTATCATATTTGGAAAAGATGGTGTTCGATTTTTTTTGATCATTATGTCATTTCAATGCAAAAAGTTTATGACATTTCCTATATCTATGCGATGCCCAATCGTATAATTGTAGGAGATTTGTCCACTCTAGCAACCATCGTTACCAACATAGAGCTCGACCTGACTCATACCGCTTCTTGTGCTGAGCAAGCACTGAGTGAAGGATGCAGAGGTCCCATTGCCCATTCCTCCTCTGAATCGATCCAAAGTTCCGAAGTGTGTAGGATATCAGCACATGTCAACGTCAATACAAAGAAAGCATAATAAGTCACCTTGAAGAGTGGCATCGCCAATATCATCCTCCAAGTCGACAACACAATAAATAGTACATGATGCTAATTGTACACGGCATAATAGTTTAGTGCCCATTTCATGCAGTTGCAAGTGTTCAAGAGGTTCAAGGACCAACATCCCGAAAATTTAGATTTGTCTTCGAGCATTTGAGAATCTGAAACCTTGGTTTGTTGTGAAATTGAAGGACTTCAATAGTTGATGTTGCATTCTCATGTAAGGATGCAGATGCTAGTGGATGGAATCAATGGGATGCAGACCAAACATCCAAAGGATTGTACCTGCACCTGTGATGTGTGTAGATCACATGAAGTCGGTCAATGCAGGGTACACCATCAGAAAATTGCAAGTATAGGAAGCCTATGAAGATCTATATTGTGTCCCAAGTGTGAATTACAAGAGTTTCACAAGAAGGTGTGCATCCTAGGAGATTGTGGATTGTGTGGAATCAAGAAGTTCCAATCTTGTCCCCTGGATGAAAATGGCATTAACTGAAAAGTGAAATGGGAGTACATTGATTACGAGAAAGACAACTTGTCGAGTTCTGGTAGGAGATTGACTCATCAGTACAAAGAGATAGAACCCAAGGAACTTTTAGATAAAATGGAAGAGCATTCAAAAATCTTTCCATTGCATAATTTCAGATACCAATGGCAGACCAAACAATTTAAGGAACTTCTAAGAATCTACCAGCAGATGCATATGTCTCGGTAGTGGGTTTTGCAGAGAACTATACACTCAAAAAACAAGAGGAGGTGCAATCGATGCGCTGGGTGAACAATCAAATTACTATTTTGGTTCAGCATATGGACTATGACTGTGCATATCAGAGTTCCAGAATATGGTGTTGAAGCCCATTTTGATGGTGGAACATTGACAAAGCAAATTTATATGGACCACCTGGATATCAATGTGTCTCTTAAGCTCACCAAGTCCGATGGTGATGTGGAGCTCGATTTTAAATGACCCATATTAAGCTTGATGGTCTGGACCCTCTTGAGCATTTGAATTCTCTGGAACGTACCACCATATTAGATGCAATTAACAAAAGGGTGAATGTGATCATGCAAAAGAAAGTTACTAAGGCTCTAGAAAGCAAGGCCTGAGAGCTAGAGGCATGAACTAGACCAATATCTCGATTGCTGTACTGTAATGCTTGCTGGTGATTTATCTAAGTTTAGATTTAGGTAAGTTAATGTTCTTAACTTAAATAATAGGATATTCGTTGATTAATTTACTTTGGTGTTGACAAACCAATTTCTAAGACACTACCCTTTCCCCATAAACAAATAATTTTGCTCAATAATTCTCCCTGCAAGCACTAGTAATGTTCAATTTTAGTTCAAAATGTTCTTCTCATTGAATGTAGCCAGTTTTATTGTTGTGTCTACCACTTGAGCTGGTCGGAGAAATATCTGGCAAGCAACCTTTTTTGAAACTATATAACCTGTAGACAACATCTTCTATGAGAAGAAGCCATCCATTTTGAGTCACCTTGTTCCCTATGGTATCTAATTCACATTTCTTAAAGAAGCAATCAATCAATTATTTGATAAATTATCTATGTTAGTGGTTGGCAACTACAACGCTTATGGCTTGCACCAGAGCTCACCATCACAATGTTTTATCCTTGCTCCTGTGGTTTACACGTAGCTGCAGTGATTCGTTATGTCCCATGTGGCTGAATCAATTTGTGTTATTGTAGCATGTACAAAGGGCTGGAAAACAGGGACATGGACCAAAGAATCGGCTTTTCTGCACAATAAATGAAAATGGCTAATGGAGCTGGAAACCCCATGCTTGGATGGATCATCTACTGATAACCAATGGAGGGATACTTATCTGAAGAGGATAACCCTCCCCTCGAGATGATTACAGCATATACTTTTGAGGCGGGCAGGCCGAGAGGGTTATCTGCCATGATCATCAAGAGGGGGAGTGTTGGCCTCCCTTAACTACATGCCCAAGCAGGTTATACGAACTCAGTTTTTTATGCATGTTTGTTGCATTGTAATAGATCAAAATCAGACTTTTTCATATCAGTTCGGTCGGATCTCAGACTTTTCTTATCAGTTTGGTCGGATTTAGGCCCTGGTGTTTCTATTTTGTTTGAATTTATTTGATTTTCAGAAGTCTGGGGTCTTGCTTCGAGTTACAAGTAAGAAGACCTTTTACACAAAATCCTATGTTTCAAGCTTGGGGTTCCTTCATCGCTTCAATTGACCAGGGATCTCTCTCCGCAGAGTCGTTTCTGTAATTTCTAATGCAGCGTGCTCTCCTCGGAGTGTCGTTACTATGATTTAAGCTCCTGTGATTTAACCCAATCGCCGAAAACAGAGCTTCTAGATCTAACCCCAATCTTGTAAGAGACCCATGGGAGACCGCTTGAGTAAGATCTTGGTGTGGCATTTCCTGATACCACCATAAGAGGGTGGGATGGATTTCTCATAAACATCCGGATGTTTTGGCCAGTTGATCAGGCCGCGGTAGTTAAAGAATGTTACAGTTGGTACCAGAGAAGGGCTCGAGTTCGAGTCCCCATGGAGGCATGCATGACTTGGATACCGTTGGAAGGTATTGTCTTGGCTTGGTCTTGGACACCATTGGATGGTGTGGTCTATGGCCTTGTGATGCTCGAGGATGAGCATAGTTCTAGTGGGAGATATTGTAATAGACCCATGGGAGACTGCTTGAGTAAGATCTTGGTGTGGCGTTTCCTGATACCACTATAAGAGGGTGGGATGGATTTCCCATAAACATCCAGATGTTTTGGCCAGTTGATTAGGCCGGGGTGGTTACGACCATAAGAGGGTGGGATGGATTTCCCATAAACATCCGGATGTTTTGGCCAGTTCGTTAGGTCGGGGTGGTTAAGGAACGTTACAAATCTGCCGAAAACAGAGCTTCTGGATTTAATTGTTTTGCTCCCATCTTGATCCAAATAAATACAAAAGACCTCTGTTGCATCCAAAGACCTCTGATGCATCACGAACTGTGCTGCACGAACCGAGGACACGAACATGGGACACGAAGAGAGCAGGGCATCACAACAGCATCGTCTAGCGATTATGGCATATTCGGGCCATTATGGCAGTAATTGTTCAAATATTCTCAAGAAATGAATATTCCAGAAGTTATGGGAAATAATCTTAATGTGATCAGACGGTGGGCAACGACCGGATCAAAATAACCTGCAAGAGCTAGTGGTTAAGGGGTGCTAATCCGAGGTCCATACTCACACCTCGTGCATGGTCAGGAAAGATAGCCGAATGGAGATCCAGATTCGTTGGTATCTTAAGCAAGAATGTGAAAATATATACCTGCATTTAAACAAAAAATCACGCAAGCAGGGTGGAGCCCTGGCAAAAATCTGGCAAAATTGGGGGCCTTTATCTTGAGCTTAAGCTACAGCTGCCTTTCACTGGCTATGAGCTTCTGCATATTAAACATAATGATGAGGCGAGTTAACAAAAGCTACCAGACGACCTTTCTTCTGTGATCCAATGTGCAGACCAGCAATAGATAAAGCTAACCTTTGGATCCTAAGCTCCAGCAAGAGAGCATACCATCGAACCATCCAAACTCAATGTGAACAAGTTCTATAAACGAGAGCTTATTTTCCAAGGGTTTTTATTTTTCTTAGCCGTAGATTAAGTATTAACAAATCTAATGCTTTTAATTAATTCTAGCTGATGTAGCATGCAACGTGGACATGCCAGAATTGCAACAATTGTTATTAAGAGGGTTAGGCAAGCCTGCTAAACATTGATTGTATTTAAGTATAACTGGATATAAAAAATTGTGACAATAAAAATCTATTGATATATGATAAATCTTTTCTGCATGTTGAATATGCCCCTTAAGTCATAGCCATAATTCCATACAGATTTCTTGACCACAACAATATGTATTAATAAAGGTAATCTCTATTGTTTGACATCCCTTATCATCATCTTTCTGCATTCAACGTGCTAGGTGCCCATCATAACACAAATCTTATGCTATATATACAGATATATTGGCAACATGCCTATTATCCTTATCCCAATTATCAGTTATTGGTAATCTAAAAGTCCATTAACAAGACATTCATCGATAAATGTTAAAGCTAGGGACATCATAAGATTGTAAATCTAATCCATCAAAATTCTTGGTAATTGTCTTGTATGCTTAACATTAAGGATGCTTGTGAATGTCTTCGAAATTACTCCGAACTGCATTGCATATAACCAGGGTAGGGCTACATGTCCTCCTTATAACTACTACCATTTTTCCAGCAACAACGAAGCACAGTACCCAAAGTGTGAATCACATCCTAAGATATGGCTTAAAAATAAGACACTCTCCATAAATATTGAAAGTAAACATAACAGTTCCTATTTGAAAGGGATATCGCATTGCAGAATATAATCCATGCAAGGAAATCTAATTGAGAGCATCAAATCATGTAATTTTACATAAACTCCCTACTTGCTTGATCTAGGGGACAATTGATAATCTTCATGAATAGCTTGGTGGCCCTGCAAAACAACATTATATAAATAGTCACTTGCAGGAGAAACTGATGGAATAAGAAGATCACTGAGGGAAGCTTCTTCCAACTACAGACCTATTTTCTTTGTTAACTCCAGCATAACAAATGGTTGCTGCCTTCAGCAACTTCAAAAGAAATACGTAGGAAGTGGATCCCCTTTTTAGGATACAAGACTTACAACAGGCTACTTAGCAGTTCCAATACCATTATTATTCTCTTCTGCTGAAATTGTTTTTTTGCAACTACTGGCTTGATCTTTGCATGAGTTGCACCAATGTCTAAAACCAATTAACGAAAGACGCACCCAAACGTGACCTCGTGAGCATGGCCCCTTCCGAATGTTAGATCTGGCAGGGATCATGCAGGGGATTGGAAATAGATTGCATCTTAGGATTGCTAGCTCCATCCCAAAGTGCTAACTGGACACAAACAATAAACCTACTGGATTTTTAAGAAGCCCTAGGACTCTCATGTCTAAGGTTAAACGGGAAGATGAATCTTAGGCTGAGAGTAGAGTAATAGAAATGAAAAGAACGCAATTTAGTTAAAGGAAACCAGACACCTGGGTGGAAGCATGCAATAGTGTCTCAAAAAAGTCGAATATTTAACTACAAAAGTAGTTAAAAAAGTAGTGGATTTTTTAGGTGTATTTCGAATTCCGAAAATTAAGGAAAAAAGGAGGGACTCGGGAGAAAATAGCAAGAACCGAAATG
>JAANSK020168776.1:0-14969 GCA_011763485.2 Isoetes engelmannii
ACCCCCCTGCCCATCAATTAGCAAGCGTAATGCATAGTTGGGGTGCAATTACGTTGAATGGAGTGGCTTACAGCTAGTATTTTACACAAAATATCATTCCATGATATAATTTACATGTAATTATGGCGTAATTGCACCCAACCATGCATTACTACATCATATCACCAGTCACCACCATCGTTATTGTTTTAGTTTTAGAGCACTAATTGAAAACAGAAATGCTGACGGGAGGATAGGATACAACATTAGTAGAAAAGACTTCCTGCTTCAATTTCATGTGTAGCATCTACGTAGTCACAAATCTTGGCCAGGAGGTGGCCACAACAATAGCTCCTATAGATGCTGATAAAATACAAGTAAATGGGGAATTTTCCCCGCAAAAAATCTTGGCGCGTGTAGTTTTCCAACAGCTTGTTGATGAAGATAGAAAGTGAAGTCCAAAAAATTCAAATTCAAACGCACGTTAGCATCTGTACACATTTGATACACGGAAAGGCATCACCCAGTTTTCGATGGCGTCTCCAACAAAACCAGTTCCTTGAACGGATTATGCTGCTCCCTTTCTGCTTTACAAATTCAGCATTGGTTTATATCTTAGCACACTGCATCTAGGGCTAGTGTTAGATCTGATGCAGCCCTTCCAATGTCATTTTTCCTTCTGCATCAGTTTCATTTAAAAGGTCACTTAACTTTTGCAAATGAGTTAGTTTAATTGCATGCCATTGCATTTTTAATATACCAACCGAGAAAGTGGCTTCAACGTTCCCCTGACCGCTTGCAATTCTGTATAACACTTGTTGCACTTTTCATGCCTAGCAGCATAGACATTTTGTCATTTATTTTCCTGTGTGACAAATTAAAAGATTTCATTGCAAACTTACCGCTGCTCAGCCTGGAGATTCACCCCTATGGAGGGAGATGTAGAAAGTGTACTTTGTATAATTGATCCAAAGTTTTTCAGCAGAATTGACAATGTTGAAATTGCTGTTGTGATATGCCTACATTACAAACCGGTAAAACCCTTATTAACTAGTCATAATGCAATTATAAAATTAGCAGCCATACCTGTCAACACTACTGCTCAACAGAATATTGAGCAACGGGACGACCATCGCAAAGGTATCTAATGTCAGCACCTCACTTCCTTCAAGTATCATGCTAAATACATCACAAAGTACCTGCAATAATAATTATAAATGTCATGTAACTTGTAAAGATAATCAGTATGCACGAAGAAGCACATACTGCATTATCAGCTAGCCTTTTCATTGTGTCAATGGCCCCCTTGAAATCTGTCCTTTCCCAGAATCTTCGCACAATCTGATTTTCCAAATGCAATCATTAATGAACCAACACCCCTAAGAAGAGCTCCGATATCTTATGGGATCTATAATACCTGCAGTTTTGTAAGCCGGGACTGTAGAATGCCTGAAACACTGATATGCTGCTCCAACAATTCAGCAATAGTGTCATCATCACCCCCACATTGAGATGACATATCCATAATCTGACATATCCATAGTCTAACATGAGAACAACAGCCAAAATGACATAGAGAAATGTGCAGAGAGAAAAAAACTGAAACAGGAGAAAAGTGCAGCCACAGATCATAGTATTATTTTATTGTACATGACCCGGGATATATCACAATCAACATAATGATTACATCTCATAATCCTAATAACGAACCTCTAAAGTACTGCCATCCACAAAGTCAAAAGTAACTTGGGAGAGTATAGGCTTGTTGACAGAATAAACTTGTGCGCCAGCAAACTGGACAGAACTACGAAGTGTTTTGCACAAGAATTGAAGCAAAGTATTTAGCGGTTACAAGTAGTAATCACAGTGCCCATTTAGTCCTGTTTTAATTCTTTTAAAGTAGGGGCGTTAAAAAGATTTTTCCTCATATTATAGGTAAGGCCTTATTAGTATGCAGTCAAAATAGAATATTTCATACCGAATTGTTTACATCAGCATCGTCACGACATTTTTCCTTGCTTGTGTAGATGACAACAGGCACATCAAAGTTAAGACTCCTGCTTCTCCTCTCTATGTTGGCAGTAGGAGTTGTTGACCTCAAAATTTCCCCATGTCCTGCATATCATACATAAAGCTTAGAAATACATGAAGATGCAGGCCCCCCATCTATTATGGAAAGAAGAGTGTATGCTTTAAAAAACCACACAAAAGCATGTCCTTCTATCCATCCATATGTTAACATTGATGTAATTCTACCGTTTTTGGATTTCGGGATTCAATAATGGCACCCTCACTTTTATTTGGCACTAGGTTCTGCTGCTTGGTTGAAGAAATAGTATGTGGAATGTTTCAATTTCGTTACATCCTCTCTTCTACATATAGCAAGCAGAAATAATAATGAACATCATGCAAGCACTAGGTTCTGCTGCTTGGTTGAAGAAATAGTATGTGGAATGTTTCAATTTCATTACATCCTCTCTTCTACATATAGCAAGCAGAAATAATAATGAACATCATGCAAAAAGAAGGGACAAGGAACATACCGGGAAGGAGTTGGCAGGATGTAGATTTTCTAGGTAGATGGTTACCAAGAGAAGAACCTTTTCGGTTTTGAGCCGCTTCTTTCAATATCACATTTGCACTGCTATCAAGTTTATCTGTGCCATTCTCTTCACGAACATGCTGTGACAACCCTTCTGCTGAATAATTTCGAAGTTGCGAGGAGTTATCTTTTCTAATCTCATCCAGTTCAACTTGTATATGATTATTCCTAGCCCCATTGTAGGCTAAACTAGTCTTATCAGAAGCAGCACGTATTAGATGAGAATTTGGATCCCCAGACTGAACTCTAGTGACGGATCCCTTCCGTGGAGTGAGCACATAAGGTTGTGCCACAATGTTTGCAGGTGCAGACACTCTGCATGAACGAGGAGTCTTTGGTGCAGTAGGAAAGTTTTCTACAGCATGTATATCAAGTTTCACTGCCAGCAGATGCAAAAGTCAAGAGCTAAAGCAGGGAACAACGCTTTTCTATATTGGGAACTTAGCAAACACTTACGCTTAGAAGATGACATCTTCACATTTTTCGCAGGTGATTCCAGTATGGGAGGCGTTGTGCTCTTCAGTGGATGTTGTTCTCTTATGTTGAGAGTGTCCTTTGCCATCACGACAGCATTTGTACGGGAGGCTGAACTGATTTGTAATGGTGTTGCCTGCTGAAACCAGTACAAACGAAATGATGAACTTAGCTGCTTATGTTTCCCTTATTTCTAGAAAAATAAAACTCTCTTTTACAGCCTTTCCTGTTCCCCCATGCCCCCAACAAATTATTATGGTGGCCAATAGTCATTAAACAGAAGAGATTCTAAGGCATTATTATGATCATGTGAAGATCCACATATTTCTTTGCGAGAATCTCCCATACAACAATAAAACTTGAAGTAGGAAAGCTTACCACCAAGTCCACAACCCAAACACTGACACAATTCTTGTTGTAGGAACAACCAAGAAGCTTTTCTTCGTGAACGTTGAAGTCGGCAATTTTGGACCAGCTTACATCAACCACGTCGTGGTATCTTAATGGCTCCCAAGATAGCACCTGCACAAGGTAAAGGACACGAACTGAGCCTCTGCAAGAAGTGAGCTGTTGTGTTTGTTTATGAGGAAGGAAAATACTGCGAGCCACAAAGACAAGGTCACATGGAAATTGAGGCTGCCATTAATTAAAACATGGCTCATGGAATTGGCATACGTGAACTCTAAACTTTTGCAAGGCAATTTTACCTACATGATATGGAATAGCAAGAAATATCGAGTAGGAAATAACCTTGAGATTTTCATGTGCTGCACAGAGCAAACTTCGGCCATCAGGATCAAACAACATTGCACGTAAGCCAGGAACCTAAGTAGCAAACACTTACTGTCAGGACAGGTATCTCATGTTACACACCGTTTTCAACCAGCTCAAAAACACTACTACTTACCTCTGGTCCAGATGACCCTATAAGCTCAAAAGTTTCGAGGTCATAAAATTTGACAGTTTTGTCGGCAGATCCTGGAAAGAATGAAATGAAAATATTGTTTGTAAGATCTGTAATGCGTGCAATGCATATATGCCAACCATAAGGTTCCAAGTTACAGTATTTCGATTACTCATGCTATTGAAAAATGCCCTAGCATTACGTCTGCACAAGAAGATTTCCTAAGAACTAACACCTTCAAGCCCAATTTCCGCGATAAGGTAATAATACCTGATGCAAGAAGAAATTCCTGAGGATGAAAATCCAGGCATTGAACTTCGCCATCGTGGTATTTAAAATCATGCATAAGCTTTCCCGCCGTCAAGTCCCAGAGCTGCAAGGTAAATATAAACGCCATATTAGACATGAACGGTCTAAATACAATTATGTGTGGTGGCATACTTTGACAGTATTATCCTGGCTTCCAGAGACAACCCATCGACCATCCGGACTGAACTTTATGCATTTGATACCACGGGTGTGTCCCTTGTAAGTGTGGATGCAACCCTTTCTCCGGATGTCCCAGATTTTGAGATTGGTATCGAGGGATCCAGATGCAAAAAATTCACCAAAAGGGTGGAAGTCCACCGAGATGCAATTTGAACGATGACCCGTCAGCGTGCGAACAACTGCAAGGCCAAATTTATAGCATTCAGTCAATTTGGATAACCAATAAAGCTATTTCTGAAAGTGAAGAGGAAAGAGTTTGTCTGAAGCTATTACTTTTAGCCTCCTCTAAATCCCAAAGCTTTATTGTCCCACTTGCAGCACCCGCGACTACCAAAGCCTCAGCAGCATCAAACGTCACAGATTCTACTGCGCTTGAATGCCCTGCTAGACTCTGCACGATCCCCAAATGGAAGCTTTTGTCTCAATCTATGAATTTACTCCCACAAGCACTAGTGAACTATTGGACCAAAGCAATGTTTTTGGGAAAACTTACAAGAATCGCATTGGGTTTTCCAATTGCCCACATGTTTACTTTATGATCTTCGCCTCCAGTAACGAGTACCCTGGAGGACTTTCTGCCAATCTTGAGGCAATTGACATCTGAAGTATGTGCTACAAACTCCTCTGCGAGATTCAAGTCAAGGGGCTAACATACATTTCCTTACGAACAAACAAAGAATGCGTCGCATCAAGCAAAAAGATGCTACAGGATTTCATTCAAAGGATACGGAGTTTGTAGGCGCGTTTCATGCTGGTTGTCAAATACAGATAACTAGAGAAACCGATTCCCAGTCTTCAAAACATTCCGCATCAAAGCCATGAATCGTATTTCATGTTGCAGAAGCTCGGTTTGGTGGAAATCGACTCGTACAAACCTAGGAAGCCTCATCTTGCAAGCAAAAAACTGATGCGAAGATCAGGGACATGTTGCAGAAGCTCCGCTTGGTGCAGATCAATTCGAAAAAACCTAGGAAGCCTCATCTTGCAAGCGGAAAACTGAAGCGAAGATCAAGGATCCAATGGCCGAGCCAGAAGCTGCAAAAACCACGGATCAAAGGGGAAAATGACCGAAACCAACATATTGAAGGCCTGCGAGCTCAGATCTCATGATTCTGGCAGATAAAGAGCTTGGTGCCGGAGTATAAGGCGGATCAAAGACGAAGAAAAGGAAGGATCTGCCCGTTGTGTTCCCCTGCGTTTGATTCTTTTTTTTTTTCAAATGTGGAAGAGCGGGCCAATGTATTATGGACACCCTTTTAATGGCCATGGCCGCACTAAGTGGCCACGACCTTGTGTCCTAGGGTCCCCTGCTACCCTGGAATTACAAGCTTTTGGTCGCTATCGACCCACATTAGGTCATAAAGGATTCCTCCACTTAATTACCTAACGTAATCGCCTGCTCGTGAGCATTACTGGTCTTCCTCAGTTGGGTTAGGTTTCATATTTGACATTCTTAATTTATTGAAGAGTAGAGTCAAAGATTAGTGTTAGGTTCTTGGTTCGCATAGCCTTAAGCAAAATGGAAATGGGGTCGTCCAAGTACCCTGGCGTGCATTCTGGTGGTGCCACGTGTCACCACCCTACAATGCGGAATGGAAGTCAGGTCGACCCATTCCGCATAACCGGCGGCGCAGGTAAGTCTTTAGGGTAAAATTTTGTTAGGGCCGCATTTTTACGAGAGCCGCATTTTTAGGGTTCTTCGAGCTCTGTTCTTCGAGTTCTCTGCAGTCGTTGCAGATGTTCCGGCCTCCTTCCTGCACAGATCCGGCTCAGATCCGCCTTCCTGCTGCAGTGCCACAGTTCTTTGTTCTTTGTGCAGGTGTTCCACAGATCCGCCGCAGTTCTTGATGCAGGTATTCTTTGCCTCAATCCTTTGTGCAAATGCTCAAAAACTCAGAAACTCTTCTAGAATCTTTATAATCTTTGCTCTGTTTCTGTTTTTTGCTGAAATTTTTGCAGAAACTAAACGACTCCCCCATTTCCATTTTGTAGGGGAATGAAGGTTGGGGCCTCCGTTCCGGTTTCAAGGTGACCCGCTCCCGACTAACGCTGGTCGCGAGACCCCACCTGGAAACCCGGAATGGCGGCCCCAACCTCCATTCCCCTATACATCACATTTTCGTCTGTTCTATAAACCTACCCGAAAGCTCCAATACGAAGACCTCCATTCCTCCGAAAATACCAAGAAAACCTCATATTTTTAGCAAGAAATTTCTTACTATTTCTAAGCTGTACAACTAAATTTGGATTTCGTCCAATAGGTTACAAGAGTTCCGGGGAACTTCCCCAAGCAAGAATAGGTTCTCTTCGAGGAACACAAAGGCAATTGTATTTTAGTTTACGTTTGAATCAATATTCCTCAATATATTCTTATGTGATAGTAGGTTGCCTTCTTCTAGGCACTTAAAGCGCCATTTGCCAACTGACAAAAGGCAAGAAATTGCAACAACATTGACACCATTGCATTCCCTATAGTTGGGTCATCCAATGATTAAAAAATCCCCAAGAACAAGCCTATGTGCATCAAAACGATTGGTACTCGCTACCAAGGGTGATAGAGTCCTGCTACCGCACCGGCCTCACACGAATCAACGTCACACTTATCCGCAGCCTCACACTACCCAATGCTTCCTACCCAGCATTTAATTTCCTATCGACCTTCGTTTGTCTTGCTACCGAGGGCTGTAATAGCCATGTTCTGTGCCTAATGCTTGCATGATTGTAACTAGGAAAGAGGCCTCTTG
Source organism: Isoetes engelmannii (assembly GCA_011763485.2). Classification (NCBI taxonomy): domain Eukaryota; kingdom Viridiplantae; phylum Streptophyta; class Lycopodiopsida; order Isoetales; family Isoetaceae; genus Isoetes; species Isoetes engelmannii. Next base: position 7,193 of record JAANSK020168776.1, read on the forward strand.
CACTAACTCCTCGGACCCCGCCTCCGGCCGATCCAAAGCCCGGACAGTTCCTCAGTTCGGCCTTGGCCTCGGTCGGTCGAGGTCTCGCCTCGGTTTGGTCAAATGCACGCCCATCCATGCACACTTATATTATTCCATGCAACACCTATATGTTTATATCTATGTTCCTACCCATGCAAAAACACATACATTACTAACACCCATCGCCCATGAAGAGCCTACTCATACCTATGACTACACATGCAAAAACCTATATGTTCAAGGGAGGCCACAACTCAGCTCGGTTTGGACAAACGCACACCCATCCATGCACACTTATATTAGTCCATGCAATACGTATATGTTTATATCCATGTTCCTACCCATGCAAGCACTCATACATTACTAACACCAAAATATCAAAGCCTACTCATACCTATGATTACATGTGCACTAACCTATATGTTCAAGGGAACTACCCTTGGGGAGCTTACTCACGCCTATTACCAATTCCAAATCCCATACACACATTATTCATGCCAACCTTTTTGGGGATTTACCCATGTTCCTCACCAAGCATTGGTCAATCTATGAGGAGCTTACTCACACCTATTACACTCCAGAAGACCTCGTAGTCTTATTCACAACTAGTACCAACTCCAAAGTACAACCCCTATATGTTCAAGAAGCTTCTCATCTAGTTCTAAATTTCACGTATGAAGAGCCTACCGTACATGACCGATTCCAAAGTATCACCCATGAGGAGCTTACTCACACCTATTACACTCCAGAACACACTAATTCCAAAGCATCACCCATGAGGAGCTTATTCACACCTACTGCCAACACCTACTGCCAATCCCAAGGTATGAAGCAAGCTCACACATACTACAAATTCCAAACTATCACCCATGAAGAGCCTACTCATACCTCTACAGATGCACACAGTTATCCCTACATCCTATTTTGATTGGAGCACTCATGTTAGTCAGCAATTCTAGTAGCACCTATGAGGAGCCTACCATATCTACCACCGACTCCAAAATATCACCCGTGAGGAGCCTTCTCACAACTACCACTCATTCCAAAGTATCACCCATGAGAAGCACACTTTTTTCTAACATTTTATTTTGATTGCTTGCAAAGTTTCAAAAAAATTCTATCTTTAGACTGAGGTGCTTACCTATGAGCCTCTAGAACATTCTATAGCCTACCAAAATATTCTATTTTTTCTTTTTGCAAAGTTTCAGGAAAACCTTTTATAGATTGAGTTGCTTACCCATGAGCATCTGGCATATACCCATGAGCACATATAACATTCTAGAACACTTAAGACATTCTATTTTGCATTTTGCAAAGTTTCAGGAAAACTTTCCATTTTTAGATTGAGGAGCTTACCCATGAGCATCTGAAAACGTCATAGAACATTCTAAAACATTCTATTTTGATTTTTTGCAAAGTTTTAGAAAATCATTTTTATTTATTTTTAGATTGAGTTGTTTGCACATGAGCATCTATAATATTCTAGAACATTCTATTTTGGTTTTTTATAAAGTTTCAAAAAACTTTCTATTTTATAGACTGAGCTGCTTACCAGTGAGCATCTAGAATGTTCTAGAACATTCTATTTTTACTCTTCGCAAATTTTAAAGAAAACTTTTTATTTTTAGATTGAGGTGCTTACCCATGATCATCTAGAACGTTTGGTAATATTGCTAAATTTTGTCTAAATTAAGAAGCATAATATCACGTCTCCTGTAAGTCAAATGCTTGTTATCTACAGTTCACTTTTTTTTTTTTTAAAGAAACATTGTAATACAGCGGTTTATGGCAGCCATGTACAGCAATACATAACTGCATCCTTTGACAGGAGTAATGTCCATTTGAAATATAGGTTAACTGCGCCTATTAATGTTTAATTGCTATTTGCTTGCAAGGACCATGGTTCTGTCATGATGCCAAGTCTACGTGCTGGTAAGCAGGTCAATTGCCCACCTTTTTTTCACGTCCCAAGTTAAATTCATCTACTAAAGTTGAAGCTCACTCGTTACATGAGTTGGAACAGCTATAGGCATAATGGTAGTGAGTGCATTCAAGCACGTCCACATTCTGAACACAAGGCTTTGCACGGAATACTTATGTTCCCACAGCAGACAAATGATGCTTTCGGTACCCTTGCATGGTGCTATTTACTGCCTGAGTACCAAGCAATGCTATGTACATTGCTAAAAATGTTTGCAGCGAAAGCGTTGAAGCTGTGGCAAACTAAATATTCTGCAGAAGGTTCTCCACTAAGTTTTGTAAGATCCTCAAGTATTCTTGCAGTGCAAATTAGGCAGACTTCAAGCATGTGTTGCCCAGAACTAACACCCATTCCAAGCATCAATGCTCAATCAATACTACTATCTTATAAAGGAGTTAGACCTACAGAAAAATCTTCCAATATTCTTCATGTTGTAGATGAACTTTTTAAATTGTTGTTAAAATGAAAGATCACATGCATCGTCCATGGAACTTCTAATCTTGCTCTTGAAGCTTTACTGCCCTATACAGGTTTTATGTTGTTTTAGACTATCGAAGTCCAACCCATACATGCAGGTGTGTCGTTTTCACAGCCATTCCATTTACGTGACTGCTTTTTGAAGGATTGTAATCTTCAGATTTCATTCTTCAATCAACCAGGTTTGAGAACTCTATTGCAGAGGAACTCTTTAAATTGTTGTGAAAGTGCCTACGTTATCGTTGAAGATTGCTACTAGATGTAACCAAAACAATGATTGCAAGCATTCATCTAAAGGAAGAAGTAAGGTTGGCATAACAATGTCAGAAAAGGCTTTTCTGCTATACCAAAATCGTAGTTGCAGACTTGGCCAACTTTGCAGGCATCGTTCTCCATGTACAGGGATATGATTTATGCAATTCAAAGTCCAAAGCTGATCAGCTTTGAGTCCACTTTCTAACGGAGTTGCAATCGCCTGATTCTATTAAGTATAACTTAACCTATTGCATTCTGAGTGCAAGTACCTACTTCCGGACAGTTTTATGAGACTCACAGATATCTACAAATAAAAGCCATAACTAGAGTTTTTGATGAACCAAATTCTCAGATCTCTTGTAACATAAAGTTATGCTCTTCATTTGTTGTCCCTCTATTGGGTGTACAGTTGTTCTGGCTACCCAATATTACGTGCATGAGAACAATGTTCTCCTTGGATAGATATATGCAAAACTGGCTATAAATGAATTTTGATGATCTGTTGCTTCTTTTCTATTTTTTCTTAATCATTATAGACAGAGTAAGGAATGACAAAATATAAGGCCACGAGGATCCAAGCCTATGGGATCTTTTAATAACAGGAAACGTGTATAGTAAGCAATGTGTTGGGCATGGCTTTGGTCATGGAGAATTGAATACATTCGAATGCTAAATACGTATCTCCTCTATGAGCCCTTTTACAGACAGCAGACCATATTATTTCTAGAAGGCGCTTCTGCACATTGCCAGCCGTAGTGCTTTTCAAGTTTATTTGTATGTGATAATTACCATATGAAGTTGTAATAATAGAATGTGTCAAAGACAATCTTTTGTGAATGCAAATCATTAAGCTTTCTCATATGTTATTATTTTATTTTTTTTATCCCTTTCATGTCGGATTTGCTTTGTTTGTTGCTAGACTATGTGCAGAGTTTATCTTTACCATTCTTAATGCTCATGGGTTGACAAACATGTACAAATAATAATGTAGATGTGCCATATTTCCTTGCAAGAGTTGAAGTTAAGGAGTCTGTTGCACTTTGGATTTGAAAGCATCAAGGCATCAAGATAAGCTTGAGCTGCAGGGCTGGGCTTTCTAATTGCTGCAGTCTACGAGTTGAAGAGAACTCTGACATCTTCTAATCACTTTGTGCCAAGGTTCTTAGCGCATTTTGAATTTACTGCTTGCCCATGAGATTGTTTTGCAGCTTGGATAGCTTGGTCTCTTCCTTATCATGAACTAACAAGCATTGCTCCTATAGTGACCATTTTTATTTGTCAGGAAAGCATTTAAGAAGGAAACCATTTGTTCTGAGTGTCTTTGTCTATGTGGTTCTGGTTTGCAATTTATGACTTTACTTACTTAAACTGTCATTAACACTTTGAATAACAAACAATTGTTCAATTGTGGCATGATATCTTAGGCTTTTAAGGGCTGATATAATCATGGAGCTCCATGGCATCCCTTTTTGTGCAGTAATGTTCCTGCTTGAAATATTTGTGCTGATATATCACAATTAAATGAATAATCATTGTTTTGTTAACACATGGCACTCGCGCTTCCTGCAATGTTGGCTGATAGAGAAGCCTCTGTTTCAGCTGCCAACTCTTCACAGTCAAGCGGGCAATTCAATGCTTGCGAGGACTACAACATGCTCACAGAAACCACATGCACAGAATGCTTCGTATAGTTTCAAGCCTTTCAAGGGAAAGAACCTGCATGGATGATCCATTCAACCATTGATGTAAATTCATAGGCTTTGCAATAACTTCATTTGATGGTATTTCTTTTTACATGATACTTTTATAGAATGGATGGCAATGTTAGGATCGAGGTTGCCATGGAGGTCTTGAAAGTTAGTCGTATTGGAAGCCCTTTTACTTGAAGCCCTTTTACTTGAAACCCATTTACTGTGCATGTCATAACCCGTGTAGTTTAGAACTGTAACTATATTTACCCACAGATTTACACCAATAGAGCCCCTGTTGAAAGCCTGTGCAGCAGTAATAGGTGATTCAGTGTTTCCTTCTGAGGCATGGTGAGGATGAACCTAATTTTGACAACATCTGGATAGAAAGCAATGCGTTATCATGCAAAATAGAGCATGCATGCCATGCCAACATTTATATTTAGAGTAAATTGTCATTTGCAACTCAGACTGTAAAAACAACAAATATTGCAAATGTTTATTGCAATTTTTTGTTTGTATTTTGGTGTTGTGGATGTTGCAATTCATCGATGTGACAATTTCAGTTCCTTCCTAGTACTACAATTTAGTGATGTAAATTTTTTTGTAATGATCACTTGACAATTGCATATCTACTTGTTGCGCGACTAGTTTTTAGATAATAGTCTATCTATTTTCATGACCAGTATTCCACGTAGTCTCAAACTCATTGTGGGATTTCATATGCATTTGAAATATGAAAATGTTTTGTTTATTTCATACTGCAGATTTAAGACATGGTATTATCAACCAGAAGTTATTGCCATAAGCAACTTGTGATATTTGAACAACACTTCTTTTTTTATTTTAGAGAGATTTGATACCTCGCCATAAATAGAAAATTTATTCAAGCTCCTTTGGATGGACGCTAGATGCAGATACAATTGATTACACTTTTGTCATGAAGTGATACGGAATAATTCAGAATCTATAGGGAACACCAACAACGTGGAGTTAGATAGGAAACGAACATTGTGTCCCATTGATTCACTTCTATGACATACTTCTCTACATTCCTAGAAGGCATAAGGGAAGCCAAGGTAAGCTACGTCGAGTTTAGTTTGAGCAAAAATACCCTCATCATGAAGGTAGGCGGGAAAATACTCCACTCCCCACTTTAATGCTTTGATTTTGAGCTGTCGTCAGGAAAATAAATTTAAGCCGAATGCATTTATGCATCGGTACGTGCATGATTATACTCCTTGAAAAAGAGCATCAATCTTTTTGTTGTTCTCAATTTGGAAAATTTTGTTCTCATCATTCCAGCTCAGTTGCCGAAGGGAGGAACTTCGTAAAGTCCGGGAAGCGAGAACACAATGGAAGTGGGCAGTTTATAGGGGAGGGGCTGCGGTCATTCGTGACCAGTGGCCTCGTGATCCATGGCTGGGGTATTCATAGCCACATCCAGGCGTCATTGAAATGAAAATAGGTAAACATGTAAGTATGTAAATATGTAAACATGTAAGCATAAAAATTGGATGATTGTTATTCCGGGACTTCGGTCCTTCTGTTTTCATGGGCCTTGGGCCATCTGAGTTGTTTTAGGACTTCGGTCCCCGTTCAGTTTAAGGACTTCGGTCCCTCTTTGCACTCTTCCGTCGCATGTCCAATTGGATGCTGCCTTGTGGCGCGACGTTAAAATATTCTTATCTTATCTTATCTTATGAACGGAATTTTATTAGATTGTGGTTAATTCGTAGCTTAACAGAAGACATAATGGGGGATACTTTTGTATTCATATACCAAATTACGTTTTCCCAATATAACTCTATAGATGAAGTGCATAAAGTAGTAGTTAAACTTATAGGTCTTGTGATCTATCTAGATAAGTATAGGTCTTATAGGTCTTGCCACCGCAGTTATTGTTGGCAATATAAACAACTTGATAGATGGATAGATATTCAACCGAGTCCTACTACTTCTCCTTGAACTACTTATCCTAATATAAGTTAGAGATGCATTTGAGACTCTATCTAGTATTTCCTCATTTAGTGATAGCAAGGACTTTTACAATTGTCAAAAAATAAGATTTGGGAGATTTGGATGGATGTCCATTGTTTGGATGGGGATTTGAACCCCATATCCCCTTGGGTGCACTTTTGGCCACTAAAAGATTGCAGAAGGCAGAATAACTTGAGAACATAATAAAGGCAAACCAACTGAGTAAAACATTTCATATTATCAAAAACAAAGTCAACCACTTCAGACCAATCATGGACATAAAATAGACGAAAATGGGTGAAAATAATTTTATCCTAGTTTTGGTGATTCCTTCGCAAAAACGCCCTTCCCGCGGAATCACCAAGCGTCCGCGAACGGGATCCGTTCCGAAGACCCGTTATGAGTACCTGACATTGTCAGATGGTCCAAAAGATCCCTTCCGATGGAATCACCACCGGCGGATACTTCCCGAAGGAATCACCTCTCGAAATATCCCATCGGACGGAATCACCATCCGAAATATCCTACCGGATGGAATCGCAGTCCGAAATATCCCACCCGAAAGAATCACCATTGATCCAGAAAATCCTTCCGGTGGAATCACATATGTATTATTCCACCAGATGGAATCACCATCCAAAATATTCTTTGCCGTGGAATATCCCATGTAAAAATTTAAAATTCTAATACCGGAGGTTCTTCTCTGAAACGAACTAAAGAATGCAGGAATTTTGGTGGATATAGTACACTTTTGGGCGTGAATTCAAGCTTTTTAAAGCGGGATTCAGGCCAAGATTGTGAGATCAGGGTGGAAGCATGTTCTAGCTTTTAGGATTGTGCCCCCCTTCAGTTCTTTTTACAGAAGAATGGACTAAAATTTGGACAGATTGCAGCATAAAAATATCAGAGTTAATTAACGGCCTTCTGCTCCACTGCCCGATTGAAACAAAACTGAAGACTTCACAAGCCTGGAAATTCGAACCCCCTGCCGGAAAGGCAGCACCATAGAAGCATAAACACACATAAAAATTACCCACAAAAAAAATTGCCCAGCAAAGATGATTCCTGGCTTAGCTTCACAGAGCCGCTCCCTGCATAACTCGTTCCCTGCATAAGCTGCATAAGGCCCAGATGAAGAAGATGAGCCCGAGGACAAGCTCCCATCGTTAGAAGTTTTGCATAAGCCGCTTCTTGCATAAGAAATGAAGACGCAAGCAAGGCAAGGCAGAATTCTTACTCTGTTCCCAAGGAGTTGAAGGCGGAGCAGGATCTCCTAAAACCAGCCCACATGAACCAAAAGGGTAAGAGCATGCTAGGGTGTACCACTTTTGGCACATCCTAAAGTACATACTCAGAGTACTTAACTGCTGAGTAC
>JAANSK020168887.1:0-25268 GCA_011763485.2 Isoetes engelmannii
TTGGATTATATTGGGCCTATCAATCCTCCATCTTCCAAAGGTCATAAGTATATCTTGGCAGCCACATGCATGTTTACGAAGTGGGTAGAAGCAATTCTAGCAAAACATGCTACAAAAAGTACCACAGTAAGCTTTCTTTATCATATTTTGATTTCTCGGTTTGGTGTTCCAACCATTCTTTTGTCTGATCGAGGAAACCATTTCATGGGAAAAGTGGTAGCTCAGCTAACAGAAAAGATTGGTGTTCAACATGTACAAGCCTCTGCTTACTATCCACAGGGCAATGGCCAAGATGAGTCTACTAACAAAATTCTGAAAGCCATCTTAGCTAAAACAGTGAAGGATAATCAAAGAAATTGGCATGATGCTTTGACAGTTGCCTTATGGACAAGTTGGCAACATGATTTACACCATTTGAATTGGTTTATGGACTGCAAGCTATGATGCCTATTCATTTGGACATTCCTTTGTGTTCATATGTGGAGCTACCTTATTATGAGAATTTGGGAGACGTTCCAACTCCAAATCAGGTACATAATAGGCTGGATGATCTGCTGCAATTCCAAGAGATGAGACAAGAAGCAGCAGACTTCAATCTCAAGCATAAACAGAAGGTCAAGCTGATCAAAGACAAGTTATAGGTTGTCAATCCATTTGAGGAGGAGCAATTGGTTTTGTGCAAGACCACGAAGAAGCAGTTATCCAAATTCCAAAGCCCATGGGAAGGCCCATTTCTGATTGATAAAAAAGTACCAGGTGGGGCTTTTTACTTGATGACTCCAGAGGGAGAAATGCTGCCTAATCCTAGGAATGGAAAGGATTTTAGACCTTATTTTGAAAGGGAAGTGCAGTTCTAAGGGATCCTGTTATGGTATAGCTCCAATTACAGAGAATTGTGGAGAATTCTTGGGTTACAGCAGGTCATTTTTCTAAAAATACAGAGGGTAAAAGTTCAATAATACATGATCTAGCTTATACCAATGGATGCATTTCGGCGATATGAATCCAAGAAGCTATGGTGCAGGTCAAACGGAGCTCCAGAACTCCAGATATCATCATTCAAAGTTTTCCATAGTTACAGAGGTTTCTGTTTCGTCACAACCATTTTGGGCCAATTTGTTTTGCTCCAGTTATTTGGGTCTTTTAGAGAGTTAATTTTCCTTTCTAAACGTACATGTAAATGTGTCATTTGGAGACATGTCCCAAGGACCATAGTATATTTTGTCATAGGTTCTCCGCCACGGAGTGGCATTTTTTCCCATTGTGGTCACCATTGTTGGGGTGGTATATGAGACCACTATGGTGTGGGTCACCATTGTGGTGAGTGTCACCACTATAGTGTATTGGGGTGGTGTAGACATGGTCGTATATGGGGAGTATACACATGCATATACGCACATGCACGTATGCATTGCGGGAGAAGTACTCTGTTCTATCATGAGATCAGATCAGGGAGAGAGAGACGATGTATGAGAGGAGATATTTGCTTGAGCTAACTATGGAGGTTATGTTTCTTTGTGTGGTGCATTGCATAGATCTGGTAGATTGAGGCTTGGTTTGTCTGGTTTCCATCTTTCTTGTGAGGTTAGAGTTTAGGTTCTAACAACACTTACACACTTGCAAATACACTTGCTATAACTTCAAAATTATAGCATAACTGAATATGGTCAACCATTCGATACATTGAATTTTTGTTTTAGATAATAGTGGATTCTATGGAAATGCATGTTGGTTGCAATTTTTAGCAGACATGCAAGCTCTAGTTGAAGAAGTTCATGGGTACTTGTTAGTAGCATCTTTTTCTTTTTTCTTTTTTTTTTTGTTTTTTTTTTTGGGGGGGGGGGGGGGGGCGGACGGCATTTGGGTTCAAAGGGTAGCAAAAAAAATCCCGTATACGGATTTTCAAGAAGCCAAATTTGACCCATTCCGAATAAAATTTACCTAGGGTATTGTTCAAAACCCCAAAAAGGGACCCCATGACCGACTGTATACCTACGTAAATGGGTAAACAAAAAACCCCTCCCCGTGCATGTAGTTAGGTTGTATGGGAAAAAAATGAATCCCCTTTGGTAGAAGATAGCTATCCAGTCCTATAAACTCAACCTTCATGCACATCTTAAAGTTCATAAGGTGTTCCATGTAAGTACTCTGAAAGATAATATCCGGATGAAATACTAGAATCTCCATTGTTTTGCTGGTGATGACAGAGTAACAATTAGAGAGAGTTTCTAAAGCTCTTCATGATAGAGCGTGCAAACAGATAAGGAGAACTCAAATATTGCAGTATTTGGTTAAAGTAGAAGCACCTTCCACCAAAAGATGCTACTTGGGTTCTCAAAATGCATCTTGATAAGATATATCCAGATTTTATGGAGCAATGACAGGGGCGCACCATCAATGACATAATCAACCTCGACTCCGAAGGTGAGAGTGACCTTCTTTAGAGTGGTAGATTCAGCAGGGATCATAAGGGCATGGTCATACTATGCATGACCCCGGGGAAGATGTAGTCATGATAGGACGCGTTCGTCTACGGCCATTATGGGAATAAAACCATTCCTTACGCCGAGATGAGCAACAAACCCTAGGTATGCTAGAAATTCACTTTCATTTCTAGGTTAATGGGGGTGGTTCCCTCAACCACAATATAATAAATAGTATTTTTAATACTAATATCAATTGTGATACTGCAGGCCAGTGGCTGCTTTTCCTGCAACATCTTGTGTGATCCACTGAGAACAATGGTTGCTACCTTATCTTTTGAACTTGTCATAAGTTATAACTTCTACGTCTTGATGTGTAAATGACTTTGGACAAAAACAATTGATCATCTCTTATCAGTATTACCAAATTTACCTTATAATGAATTACCCCAACAAATACACAAATTGGCTACATGTATGCATAATGTTGTCTCAAATAATTCAGTTACTTCAGTACATGTTAGTGCTAAGGACAACATTAATCCAAGTAGGAGAAAGTGTGATGTTCCATTACTTTGTACGAACTATGAATTTAATTAATACCTATGCTAATTATTCATATCAACATTTAATGGGAGAAAGTTAACTATGTTAGTTTACATGTTAAGTGGACTTGTAGGAAGATGCCATTAGCCAAATTTGAATGGCCAAGAAAGACCTGATATTGGAGGATTACCACTTAGGTTAATCATCTCCAATCTTCTCCAAATCGATTTGGAAAGCTTCGAGGAAGGAGGAGCAACTGTTCACCAAAAGAACGGATAACGCCATTACAATGATTCAGGCCAAGAAATTATGTTGATCATCAGTTATGATGTGATGGTTGTGCTTGTGGGGAAGGGGATAGAGACCTAAAGGCTAGTAGAAGTATAGATGATCCTAGCTAGAATCCCATAAATCCAAATACATGCGGCCTGTGCATAGCCACCTGGCTATAGGTGTTGTATTGTGATTGAGTACTAGACAATGGGGACAATGGAGATCTGGAGGTAGGGCCCTGCTGAGCGCGACTATTGGGGCCCTTATAGTGTGCTAGGCTTCTAGTCAGTTGCCATATGCGGGCCGGGTATGGATCTGACAGCCCCTCCGTTCCTAGGGATTCACCTATGTATATAGTGGATATGGCGTCTGCGTTCCTAGGGTCATAAAAAAAATCCTTTATCTACCACTCTTTTTTTTTTCTTTTTTCTTTTTCCTTTTTTTTTTTTTTGAGTTGGAGGGATGGCCATACCCACCACCCATAGCAGACCACTGCACTCCTTTCATGCCTGCTACTATAGGAGGAAGCCACGGAAGGGCCTCTACACTCGCTTCTTCGCAGGCACTACTCTAGAGCCGGGGCCCACGAAAATCCCTCCGCGTATGCCGCCCCTGCAACACGCATGGGGTCCTGGAAAAACCCAGTCCACCACAGCGGGAGAACGACATACTACTCACGTGAAGAACCCGAACTTGCTACTTCAAATGACCGCCTGAGGGTCCCTGGGGTGTCCCCAGTAGCGAATCCTTCCGGCCCTGCCGGATAGCCAAAATCAAATGTTCAAGACCTAGCCCTTTGCTGGTCGCCTGGATCAACTACCAGGCTCCTACCAAGGGACCAGAAGGGGGAGGCAGGGGTCCAAACATATCAAGAAATATACAAGTAGCAACAACAAGGACCCCTGCCTACCCCCCAATAACTCCAAATTTCTATGCTTGCTCAAGGCAAATGCAGAGCCAAAATTTAAAAGATACCTGGAAAGTGCAGCAACAGGAAGTTACAACTCTAGCAGCCAATGTTGATCTATAAGCCAATGTTGATCTATAAGCCAATGTTGATCTATAAGTATGTGCCTGCTCTTTCTCCAGATAATTCGTTGCATGATAAAGACCTTGGAAGCCATAGCCGGACTTAAAGCCGTCCCTTCTCCCCAGACTAGAGAAAACTGATACTTCTTGAAGATGCCAGTGAACTGCAAGAAAGTTTTGGAAAAAGCTGTCGAGAATGTTTAAAAATCTGCCTTTGTCTTAAATCATTCGGCCCCTTCTCTGGATCCTATATGAAAATTTAACTCTGCAGGACAAGTCCCTCATAAGGCTATGCCCATGTCCGAGTCCGTGGTCGGCTATGCTACAAAGTGCTTAGCAGAAAAAACAAACAGAGCCAACTAAACGCAACAGAGTTAGCTGGGCCGACTTTGAAGCCTCCCCACAAACTATAGACGCATCAATAGAAACACAATCAAATTGGTTCACGCCCCGGCTAGCTAAACGTTACCCAGGCCAGCAAGACATGAGGAAAATGGTCTGAAGGATGAAGGAGATCGACAGGGGGGAAAGGGGAAAGATGCCCCTGGGGCGACCAAGAAAAGGCCTCCAGGCCGGACCTTTCGCTTAGTTTCTTCGTTGAAGGAGGCTATGGATAACATGCTGGCAAATTTTGGGCGGATTGACGGAATATAAGTGCTGGAATCGAGACATTAGAAGCGCTGGAAGGCATTAAGGATAAATATGCAGGGATGAGAAGTAAGAAACCAAGTCAACTATTTGCAATGCAATCTGCATTCTTTGTCAGCGGTAGACACCCTCTTTATAGCAAGGCGCCCCTAAACACAGAAATCCAAACAAATTTTTAAAAAATCTACCACTCTTTTCAACAAAAAACATTTCTCATACATCCTAGTCATCCCCTATATTTATGAAGTATTTCTACATACCCCATATTTCTTAAACCATATAAAACATTACTTAATTCACTGAATCTAATGATTTTGTTTATATGTGATTAAAAAGAAGATCCTAATTAAGAATAAAGAACCCTTTGTGTATGTCCTATGCAACCGAAAAAAAATATGTGTTGCAAAGTACGTATACGTACACAACTAGTAATAGAAAACCCATTTCTTTCACGCTGATGGTTTTTACGCAAAACAAATGTGAACCCCCTTGCCTGCGTTGAGATGTCGCTTTGACTGATTGTTTGGGGGGTTTGGGGGGTTAATGTTGGTTACGGATGTGTGTCACTACAATCCTCTAGCCACCCACAAATTCATTGTGCTCCAGGAAGGGACTTGTCTTCCTGCCTCACTGGAGGAGAGATGCAACGGAGAGCTGCCCGCAAAGCCAGACCCAAATTGTTTGAAAAAACTTCCGTGAAAAGGATATAGAGCTTGACGGAGAATGAGACTTTAGATTTACAGAGCAAGATCCCGGATGGCACCATTCTGCTAAGGAAGTCGAGAAGCTAGAAAATGATGGATGGCAAGGACTATGCCATGGTTCTGAAGAAGAGGTGTGCATTGGAAGAGGGGATAACGGAATTCTGCAAGGTGGCTAGCAATGAGAACCAAGATTTCAAATATTTCCAAAAGAAGTGCAAACTCGATGATGATTATATGAAGAAATTGACGCAACTATGCACTCCTTACGTCACCACAAAGTTTAAGCGTAACGTCAAGTCAGAACCATTCCCTGAGCGTGCCATGGCCCTTTTAAAACGTAAACTTAGTTTTCGAGTCATGCCATTCAATGCGGATGACATGTCACTGCTATATTTGGTAACCTTGGGTCATAAGGGGTTCGGTGGTCTTGAGCTAGCACCAGACCCAATCTCATTATTTGCCATAAATATGATAGAGAACCCAACCCTATTTTACGAGAAGCTGACTTAGAGCAATGGTACAAGACTTCCTTGGATATCACTGACCTTGATAATTTCAGTTTCGTTGTCTTCTGCATGCCAGGACCACAAACAGCTGTCGTTGCATAGTGGGTTGCAGATATAGATTTCAATCATATAGAACTGTATGCCATATATGAGATAGAACATGAATGCAGTGCCGACCTACCAAAGCCGCCATACTTTGCAATTATTATTCTGATTTTGATTTTGCATTCTCTTGTGGATTTCGACAGGTGGTGGCATAGTGAATTCCAGCCAAGAAAATATGGAGTCTTTGAAAAGAGCAATGTTGTATTAATATCCATATTTTACATATAAAATACGTTTTTTTCAATAGCAACGTATTTTATGTATATATATATAAATCTTTGGTCAAAATTCAACAATTTCTTTTGTTTCCTAAAATACATTGTTTCTCAAACATTTATTGACTAACTTTATGTCCATAGACTTGCTTGAGCCAACATGTAAGCATCTAGAACCAACATGTAGCATATTTCAATTAAAAATAATAATCAATGGAAAAAAGATTTTGTTAAAAATGTTTGTATTGATACAACTTGTACAAAATGTTTTTTACAAGTGCTTTATACGTATGTATGTAACGTATGGGACAACACTGGAAAGGAGGAAGGTTTATGGAGGATGTGCTTACGTTTGATAGGGTCAGCAGTGACGGCACTACATGCCCAATACACAGAATCACCATACGTCCCAGAGTGATTGAGTACTTCATTTTGTGCTTGGTCGAGCCGGAGCAGATTGTGTTCGAGCGATACATGAATGGTCTCTTCTCCCAAGGTGTTATATTGTATGGTATGAAGCCAATATCCATTATAGGGACCAAGGCACTTGTTTAAACGATAATATCCTACATGGATTTACTTCTCTACCACTTCAAGAATCGGAAGTCAGATGCAAAGATTCAGGAGGAAGACGAAAAATCTGAGGAAGTAGCCAACAGCCAAGAGGAAGAAATGGGCAGCACAGACACCGTCGCAGGCGTAGCCGAAGACCCGGCGGAACAAATCCTCGAGAACCTCAGGCAAAGGCCAATACGCTTTCCTTGTGTTCTTGGTGCCATGGGTAGTCCTTGCGACTTTCTCAACTCGCGAGTCGAGAATTCTCTTCAAAGCATTATTAACCAATTTATTTTTATAGGGAAGTAGGTCCAATCCCATCAATTCCTTCGCATTTGACTGGATCTCGGTCGAGTACGGGTCATCAGTCCTCGTCTACAATTGATCCTGCAACTAGCAGTCACCAGAAAAAAACAAGAATGCCCCTAGTAAGGCAAATTTACAAAGAAGTGTTGATGTGGCAAAAATCATGATCCCGACTCTGGATCTCGACTCCCAAATATGGTCCGAACCAAACTCTAACTGGGATCCAGAGGGCCCAACGAAGCTGATAATATTTGATGTCAATGGGGTCTTGGTGGCCGTATACCAAGATGTCGAAACCCCTGTGCTTAACACCACACATAAGCCTATAAGAAACGCCAATAAGATCGTGTATCCTTGGACTAAGGCGAAAGAGCTGGTGGAATGGTGCATGGAGAGGGGGTTCGCTGTTGGCATATGGTCCTCCATGGCGAAGGGAAACATTGTCTGGGGAACTTGTAGCCTTTAATGGTACTTATGTATCAATAGAGAGTAGTTTGGAAATGGGTTTAGGATAAGTTGCTCCATACCAAGTTGTCTATCTTGTGGTAGCAGATTATCCATAGATGAGGTGAGTAAATGTTTTGATCCATAGATTTCGTCCTCAAGTGTCCGCAACATGCCTTTTATGTTCTCAAAGGGATGAGACAACTAAGCATTATTTCTTCATGTGCCAACATGTTAGACGTTGGCTTGGTCGTGGCTTCAATGACAATTTGAGTGGTCAACAGGTTTTATTAGCAGTGTAGTGTAGCCAAGTTCTCGGGACAATTTAGCAAAGAGAGCGTTTTACTTGCTTTATGCAGAACTATATCTGGTCAATTTGGAAAGGAGAAATATTTTAAGTTTCAAAGGCAATAGATGTCTTGATGCTCAAGTCTTCAATGAAGTTAAGCAAGGCATTGTCAAAGAATATACATCATCATCAATAGATGGTGAAGTGAAGAGTCGTAATAGGAGCACCATCTTCAGTTTCATACTTATGCATGACTTCACATTTACAGATCGTATGTTGTAAAGTGGTGGTAGTTCTGCTCTAGTGGACATTTTCTCCAGAGTTTTCAGCCTCCCATCTATGTGTATAGTTTCCTTTGATTAATAAGGTTTTGCGTCCTTAAAAGAATAAAAATAACCACCAACACTCAAGAAAACCATATTTTGATTGAGGGCTAAAAGATATGACTAAAAAAAATAATGTGACACCTTAGATGGGGTTTGAGTTAGAGTTTCCAATAGATTCTAAACCAACCAAAAGTTTATACAAAAAGAAACCAACCTAATTCTTAGTTCAAATCATTCTTTAAGGAACCTATTGTAGACTTGGCATTGTTCAAAATTAATATCTCATTCATGTTTTTTGGTTTACGCTTTTTAGTTACGCTATGGAACGGAGAGTCCCTAACAATGATCCTCCTCCTCAAATTGGTCATTTTAATCACATAAAACTTTCTAAGTCTATATCCCAATGTCATTTTACATTCCTTGTCTGTATTGTAGGCACATAATTTCTTTCTCCACACTCTATTACATTTGCACTTAATTCAAAATGAAGAGGAGAATAAAATCCAATTTGTTTCCTTGGCAGGTTAGGAAACTTACAAACAGGTTTTGCATATAAAGGAAGCAATGATGCCTATAAGGTTAAAGCAAAACAGTAATACTCATTTGGACATATACCTACACACGAATATGATGTTGAGTACGGAAGTAATGCTCCCTCTTGTTGGCATGGTTTAAAGAGGACCTCGCCTAGCAATTGTGTAGAAATGCTTCAAATGTTAAACATGTTGAGGTTACTATTCTATGTTGTGATGGTTGTCACAAAGGCTACAATGTTGGCAGCACAAAATAGAGAATTGGATTCTCTAAATGGATCACATATGGGAGCAGCCTGCATTCATCCACAACTTTGTGTTGAGCAGCCTGGATTGGAGATGATCAAAAGGAATGAAACCACAGTCATTTTAGCACTGGAAAATGCAGTTGAGGCAGTGAAGAGCTCATACTCTGACAACTCCTTCCTTCTCAAATGGCAGAATGGCAAGAAGCCAAATCTTAGAAAGGCAGCAGCTCTGCGCGACTGCATACAACTGCATTCAAATGCCATCGAGCTTTTACAAAGAACTAGACAAGAGATTACAACAATTGAAGACAATGCAAGACTGAGAGATGAAAAAATCTGGAATGTTCATACATGGATAAGTGCAGCACTAACCCATGTAACTACATGCGAGGTTGGCAACAAAGATGCAAGGTCTAATACAGAGAAGCAACTGAGCAAACTGCTTGCTTTGATTTCCATAGTCTATGAGCGAAAAAGCTCGAGTGCATCGTCAGTGTTTGTGGGCAGGAACAGCTATCCAAGGTGGCTGAAAGAAGCGGATACAAAATTGCTGCAACAATGGGATTATTCTTCACAGTTAGTAGCAGATGCAATTGTAGCAAAGGATGGGAGTGGAAATTTTTCCAGCATACAAGCAGCAATTGCAGCAGCTCCTGTGATGAGCAATAGAAGGTATATCATTTATATAAGACAAGGAACTTACCAGGAGAGTTTTGACGTGCCCAGTAACAAGCCCTTCATCATGTTGGTCGGAGATGGTGCTGGCAAAACAGTAATAACTGCAAGCAAAAGCATCCAGGACCCTAGCATCACGACCTTCACCTCAGCAACAGTGGGTATGTATATCTTGATTTTTACCCTTCAATCTTTTTATTCCAAAAAAATGCCTTAAATTCTTGACATAAAGAATCGATCCTATGCAGCAATAGATGCAGACAGATTTCTGGCCAGAGACCTGACAATTGCAAACAAGGCTGGACCAAGAGCGCATCAGGCAGTGGCACTGCGAGTTGCTGCAGATTGGGCAGCTTTCTTTCGGTGCACCTTTGAAGGTTATCAGGACACATTATATGTTCATTCATTTCGTCAATTCTTCAGAGCTTGCAGCATATATGGCACAGTAGATTTTGTATTTGGAAATGCAGCAGCTCTGTTCCAGGATAGCAGCCTGATAGCCAGAGTTCCTCTCAATTATCAAGAGAACACTATAACTGCTCAAGGACGGACTGACCCAAATCAGAATACAGGCCTGGTGTTTCAAGGCTGCACTTTGAAGGGAGTTCCAGAGCTTCAAAGCAGGACCCCAACGTATCTAGGCAGACCTTGGAAGGAATATTCGCTCACTGTTTTCCTTTATTGCCACGAGTCCATTGTTATCAATCCAAAAGGATGGCTGGCTTGGAATGGAAGCTTTGCCCTCAGCACTTTGTTCTATGCAGAGTATCTCTGTGATGGCCCTGGTGCTCAAGCAGCTGCTAGAGTCCCATGGTCCACACAAATAACCTCTTCCAAAATTGCCAAGAACTATACTGCCATCAACTTCATTGATGGTGCTCATTGGCTCTCTGATACAACCTTTCCCTTCGACCTCTCCTTGTGATTTTATTGTCTTCAGATACGTGTAAAATACTAAATCAAATACAGTTCAATATAATGTCATTGAAAATTGAATAGGAACATACAAACTTTGCAAGCATTTCTTATCTGGATGAATTTACGTGGGCTGCAATCTAGGAGGAATAAAAGGTTGGTGACAGGCCTGCCTCTTCTATTCTCATTTCTGAATAAAGAAAACCCAGCATTTAACATCTGCACAAGCATTTTAAATATCTTATCATCGAATTTCATCTCCATCACTAACAGGAATGCAATGCATACTATTCAGTTTGCACTATCTCCCACAGAACACGATGGAATGACTGTCATGAGCAGTTGTTCCTTCTTGTCAGACATCAGTTATGCTAACTTCTGCAACAGACCAATTAATATGAAGCTCAAACAAGAGCAGAACTAAGGCAAGAAAAGGATCGAGTTTTCAGCTCACCTGAACCAATAACCAAACTTAACTTGGATTTAAAATACGGGACAAGTTCACAGTCTCACTGGACTAAGATGTATAGTTCAAGCAAAGGTAAGCAAAAAACTGCTCTGATCGTTATCTAGATGGTTTCCTTGCTGAAATTGAAATTAATTTATCACGCCCATGAGTGAAACTGTAACAATAAATACAAATGACAATGGCCATCAAAGCTATCTATAAATTTGTTCAACTCCAAAGTTTCACCTTTAAATTTCTACCACGTATCCAAAAAGCTGCCCTGCCAGGTATTTCTCCTGGTCGATTCACCAGCATCACGGATCCCGTACCACCCCCCTACAGGCGAAAGTGGAGGTCTCTCGGCATCTTTGCATTCTCCCCATCTCAATCTCTAAGTTATGCTAGCCTAGTCTGAGTTGTGCTAATCCCAGCATTCAAATGATCTTGCTGTGCATACGTATGCATTGGACATACTTGGGCGCTGTAATATTCCCTCTTGGATCCATTACCAATATTCTCATCATCACGAGGTCACGGATTGCAATAGAGTGTCAGCAAATATCAATCCCCCATCCTTCTATTCATATTACAAGTTGTTTGTATGTCGTTGAGCCATATTCTAAGTTTCAGAATTTGCTTAAGAAGTGAATATACAATCAATTAGAAATAAAATGTGACAGTTGCAAGCATACGATCTCCTCAGCAACCTTCTTGGCACAATACTTTGGAGGAATAAGACATCTAGTAATTTGATACTTGGTTGCTGTTCTAAGTCTCAACTCAATGCAGGCTTGGCTTATAAGTGCAGCCTTGTGAACAGAGCTGACACATGGAGAGTTCAGACAATGGTTCCTCTCCTCAACAAGCTTGATGGCCTACGCTACAACCTGTTCCAAAGTTACTCAACATACAGGAGTTTAATTTGATCTGCTGCCATCCTCCCAGGCTAGCTTCTCCAAGCTCCTCTCCTTTTCTATTGGGCTGCTAAATGCATGTGGTGATCCCATAACAGTTTGACCTGGAAAACAATCTTTATTTTGCCATATTTCCTACCTTTTCCACACAATCATAAAGGATGTTTGCAATCCCTGGCACTATAAAAACCTACAGCTTATGATCCCTTAGGTCGCAAAGTTAAGAAACAAATAAACAGAATTCTTTTGAATTCCAGGTATGATATCAACACCAGATTACAAACAAAAATAATAAGGAATATATAACACTGAACTAAATTAAAATGGATGGATTTGCCTTCAGAAGATAACTAACCTGCTTAAAAGCAACGGCACTTAAACTAGAGGATTGTTAGGAAAGATGAAGAAATAGAAGGATCATTTATTTTTGACCCGCACTGCAAACATCACAAGATAGATCACAATGCTAGAAGGGGCTAAAATGGTAGGTTTATTGAGAATTTATTGTCAAGTAACAAAACATGCCACTTATGGTGGTCTGACATCTGCCAAGCTAGCTGCAATAGCAGCTGCAAGATCGGATACATCTGGATCCAGGTTCTTGGAGGAAGAAGAATCTTGGAGGCTGGCTGATATTGCAGCTGCTAGCATTGGATCAACCTCTTCACGATTTTCTTCTGTCCCCTTAGCCTTGGCAACAACAGCAGCCTCCTCTGGTGTCAACCACTGCCCAAATCCACTAGAAGAATCCAAATTTCTTACTTCAAAATCTAATGGAAGTTTACCTCGAACAACGAATATACTCCAACCACTATTCCTCAAAGAATCAAGAAATGCAGAAAAATAAAACCCAGAAAGATGTTCTGGAGCCGGAAATAAGCTATTAAAATTGTACCATTCTCCATTTACCTTTCTAAGGGTGAACCAATGCTCTTGTAAGTTACAAATAAAAGCATTCTCGTGTTGGGGATCCGCCCTTGCATTCTGTGCTTCTTCTGATTCCCAAGAAACACAAACCAAATCTAAGGCACTGAGCGCTTTCTGAAGGACTTGAATGCTGAAATTCCCATCTAGGGCAACATTTGAAGAGCCCTCCGATAAAAATTGTAGATAACTTGCGGTTTGTTCCCCACCTTCTCGCATCATCTCTTGTTCACTTTGATCAAGTTCCCTGGCTATGGCAGCCAGCTCGAATTCTGAGAAGTATGGACCTTGTAATACTGCATTCAGACAATGAACAGCGCATAGCCTAGATTCCTGTCTTTCATGATAAAGCAAACAAGTGGGTTGATTTTGCTTCCCTTCGGCCATTTAGGATGCCGAAGCTCCACTCAAGAATAGTTCAAGAAATGGTGGAACCCTAAAAACTTATCATTGAGGAAATAGAAGACACATAACCTGGTTTTTATTTTTAGCCTTGACATCCCATGTGGCCACATATTGTTGGATAATAGGGCAGAACTTAGAACTTGGAAAAACCTGTAGAATCAGGTCAAGTTTTTCCTGACGTTGTAGAACAGAATGGGGGTCAGCCACTCTTGCTGCCCCATGACCTGCAAAATCCGGTCGTGCCTAAATGGCGCTCTCGGATACTGCAGGTCATGGGGGCAGTAAGAATAGCTTCCCCCATTCCGTTCTACATTACATCTGAATGTGAGCATAGCACACTGGTGTTTTCCTTGTAAAGGTAATATTTCGTTTTGAGTAAATCATAGATTATATAAGATTCGAGCAAGTTTTTTTTATCATGGCCCCGATGTTTATCTGGATGTGACCTTCCCTAACCATTGGATTAGAGGTGGGCTTTCTATTTCATGACAGACGTCCAATGCCCTATGTTCCATCCTGGATTTTCCATTCTTCTGTTATGTTGCATGATCTCTGTTGTTTGAATCTAGTCTTAGATTTTCCTCGAAATTAAAGATAAGAAGAATCGATGGACAACCAATGCATTTACACAAGCATTGCCTACTACAAAAATCCCAAATCAATTAGCTCTACAGGTTTTTCTTGTTTGGGCAAATTACCAAAATAGGCTTAATGTTTCACGAAATTCCTAGATTAGGCCTCGTCTAATCTGATACATCCAATTTCGTGGTCTTCCCACCAAAAGGAGGTCTATTTTAGAAATTTTTAAAATACGAGGTCCAATCTGGGAATTTTGTGAAACATTAAGCCTATTTTGGTAATTTTCCCTTTTTGTTCTTTGTTCTTGTGAAGCGCGAGTGAATGGGTTTTTATGTTTTGAAATGAACCATTTTCTCACATAATCCCTTCTGGCTTTTGATGGAAATATTTGCAGATACAACCTTGCCCTCATTTGTCTTTGTTTATAATTACCGTTCTCACTTCAAACTGTAAAAAGAACCATTTTACTCACACAATCTCTTCCGGACTTCAGTAGCAATACTTATAGATTCTTGAAACTTTGATTTCATTCATAAATATAGTTTCAGACTCTTCAATTTGCCTTAATTGTTGGTCTCACATCCTCCTACTCAATCCTCTAACTATTCAATCCCTTGAATAAACTTCTCAGCCATGATTTAAGGAGGTCAACCCTCCCCCTCTCATGGGCTATGGCTCTTGGCCTGCCGACATCGAAGGTCCCATAACCCACTCGAGGAGAGGGTCACATCCCCCCTCCCCCTTTTTTGTTGAGGGTAAGATTTTTATATTAATAGTAAATAAATTACATTCATTTGAGGCTCCACAATAGGCCTGATAGGAATAATTTAAACACATAAATCCCATACGGATCTCGTAGGAAGAATTAACCCGTTTGATAAGCAATCACCATGTTGGAGACCAGCATAAGACGATGCCTTTGTACTCTGGTCAAAGCAACCTTGGCCTCTTCTTCTTCACTACAAGAGGATATGAGCGTCCCCCTTCTAACCAACTAGTACTAGAGAGCATGGACCTCTTCCCATCCAATGCAATTACTACAGGAAATTAGCTATACTGATGGAGCCCTACTAGACAAAGTTCTTAACATATACAAGAAATTTACTGCGATAGATTCTTTTTGCCGACTCACTTTACAAGTGGGATTACATGTAAAGTCCAGCACGGTGTCAGTTCAGTACCTTCTGAAAGTTGAACAAAATGTGCAGTTTCAGTCTCCTATACACTGATAAGATTAGGTATGACATCAAACACCCTTTGTCTTAATGAACATCATAGAACACTCAGAATAAAAAAAATGTCTTAAGGGGGCCGAGTTGCAAGCAAATACATGTATAGCTACTCCGTAACAATACTATTAGAACTTTGAACAAAAAAATTTCGATTTAAATATATTTCTTACATTTTAATACATAACTTGATAATTTTTGTATGCTCAAAATAGGAGCAAGTAGCAAAATAGAACAATGGCAATAGAGAAGCACGCAGCAAAATAGACCTTGGTAATTGTTTGTCTGCTCATAAAAGCAATCGAAACAAACATCAAAAAAGAAATATAAGAACAATAGAGAAGCAGGAGGAAAAATATTTCAAACGATATATAAGCAATAGCTTGCTTGATTAACTTGTTTCTTTCTTCTTCTACAATGTCGACTACTTGAGTGGTTTTCTGTTGGCTTGACAGTAGTCGCCTTGAGCTTACTAGGATGGCGAGGATCCACACGGTGCATTTCTGACCTTCTCGATGCTCATCAGTCACGCATGACCACGATTTTGCGGTTGGACGAAACATATAAGAGGGACTTTCTTTAGGTATGTGGACTTTTTGGCACATGGTTTGTGCTAAAACATCGAAATTTTTTGGGAACTAATCTTTTGTTACCCAGAACGGGGTTCCCAAATAGTGGAAACTAGTTCTGGAACTTAGTTCCCGGTAACAGGCCATATGGGAACTTCCACAGGAGTTCCGGGATCGCCCGACCCTCGGGAACTAGTTCCAGAATGGGAACCAAGTTCGGAACTTGGTTGCCGGTAACTATGAGTAAAAGATATACATATAATATTTTAAGAAGTCCTTTGAGGACTTCCAAAGTTTCCATGCCCAACAGTGGGTGATGGAGTTTGTGGAGCTCTAACATTCTGACCTCGTCCCCGATTATAATACATAGGTGCAGCAAAATTGGCCTTGTGCCTACTTCGAAAACCACGACCTCTTTGTAAAGTATTGATCTCATTATCATTATATGTCTCATTCAGATTGTGAGGACGCTTATTAGCAGCCCAATTTCTGATATTTCTACAGAAAATGATTGTGGCATGATTATTTTTTCTATCATGACAGCAGCTTTTGCGTTCCTATACTTCTGAAGAATTCTTGGAGGACTGCCATTAGCATATTCGTTAGCACCTTCTAGCATCATTTCCCTTATACTCAAGTAGATATCAATGCTTTAACTGCTTGTTGGGTTGTATCTTTCATCAACCACTGTAAGAAAGCAGCGATTTGATCTTCCAAAGAGCTAAGATCTGGAAAGCACTTACTCAGACTATTCACCATATACCACAGTATATGGTTGAACCACAAAATTTTTGGTCCCTGGCACTTATCACCACACAAGCATTTGACATAAGGTCTAAGCCAGTTCCACATGGTCTTTTATGCTCGATGTTTCTTTCACCAGAAAAATTAACAAGACCTCTGATTAATGCTTTCATAGGAGATGTATATTTCTTATCCTCATATAAGTTCATGGTGAACTTATCCATCATAATCCCCCCCCCCTCCCCCCGAAGCACTTGGACTGCCCTTTCTGCATTTTTTCTACAAGGACTTTTGAATGCTTAAATATTAGCGTACGTATATCCAAAAGCAAGAAATATCAGTGTGTCTATAGTGAAAAGTGCAATTAGTTGAAGGAACCAAAGTATTCACATTCTATAGTGATGGTTGTCTGTGATATGCTCTACGGTTCTAGCTGGAACAAAGGGATGAAAATATTTTCTATATTGTTCCACCATTTTATCTTCAGAAGAAGAAGCTTCCTCATTAGAATTTAAAAAATGTCGTGTTTCTTCCCTGATCTCTCTGCCAACCATGAGGGGAGGTGCAAATTCAGAGGCATCACTGGTTGCAATATGGTTTGCCATCCTCAAAGCTTTTTCAAAATATTTTGTAAGCTGCAAATAAGACTAAGCCTCCTCATAATCTTTATTTATCAAATTAGAGAGGTTTCTCTCTAACTTTTGAAGTCTTTCCATCGCATTACAATTTTTTGCTTCTGTCACGTAGTAGTTACACCATTCATTATAGTCAATAGCGTTTAATAATGTGGGGTAATCTTCATTGGCAGCCTTCTCCCACCACGCCTCCCCCATCCGACAGAGAGTCACACTTGCCTGCCTTGAATTTACGCATTGTCGGGCTCTCTCAGGTGGATGATTGCTCAGCTATTGAGGAGGCGCCCCGCTCCTTTGCGAATTAAATGCAAATCGAGGCATCCAGTATTGAGTCTGCCAGTCAGATCGGAGCAGCACGACCCGACCATCCTCGTCACCTTCTGGTCTGATTTCAGGACGCTGTTTTCTATCTGCATGTCCTGCGACATAGTAATCATTTGAAGGAGACCACCTTCTCCGTGCAAGAAGATCTCACCCCTGCTCAGTTATGCAGGCACAAAGAGAAACTTCGTCGGGTTCATGAGGCCCGCTTGCAACGTAAGTGGGCAGTGTATCGGAGTGGCCATGCATTGTCCGGGATCAGTGACCTCCTGACCCCTGGGCTGTGTGGGAATAGCCCTACTTCCCTGCTTCCCTGCATTTACTAGCAGTGTATTGTATTCTTGTTTTGCTATTGTTCACAGCATGTGTATACGTGAATCTATATGTCCGTGTTGTTCTTGTTGGGGATTTGCCGCCTCCTCTCCTCCGCCGCTGCCACCTTCGCCGTCGTCGCCGCCGCCTCCTCCTCCCCCTCCTCCTAATAGTCTCAAAGAATACTGCCATGTATCACTCTTGTTGAGTGAATAATCCCAATCTAAAGTCAAGGACCGAAGCTCACCTGCATCCATCCAAGAGCTTATGTTAGAGTGAAAAAAGTAACAAGACTTGTGTTAACATTGACGTCTCGTCAATATTATACAAAGGCCTACGGCAAAGGCTCTTCATCCAGGATGCGGTAAATCAAAAGGAGCCTGTAACTAATGCCACAGAAAGCAGCACAGAGCTTACCACGAAAGATGTAACGGCTGTAGCTACGGGAAGTGCCATGGACATAGCAACGGCTGGCACCACAGAAGAAGCAACGGCTGCTGCCACGGATGATGCCACGAAAAAACAGAGCAGAATATCATAAGTATAGATTTTCTATCGTGATGCCTAGTGGGAGTTCAGATGCTGCTGGTACAAATTTTGCAAGTACAGATTCTTTAATATTCGCGAGTACCGACCCGATTGTGCGCAATCATGAGGCGACATGTCTGCTCCCTATAAGAAGACATGTCCCAGATCGACCAAGGGACCAGAAGTTTTGCCTGCGCCCTTAGTTGTCGACCGCTTGCTCCCGATCCAGTTGCAAATCTTAGTCCAGAACTGCTTGTATTCAGCTCTGTATGATTTCAAAATCTTATCAATGTATCTGCTTCCATCATATTTTGAATAAAGTTCTGTCATCATCGTCTTCAATATCTTTATGCGTTCAAAGTTGATGAACATTCACAAATTTCTTGAGTTTACAAATTGTTTTTAGCAATTCGTCATTTGTTCCTTGAAATTCCCGTGTGACAACCTTCATAGACAGATTCCTTGGGTCCAAAAGATCACTGCTAAGTAGTGAATCTGCTCAATTCTATCTTTCCACACCCTGATATATTAACACTAACGCCTATTGTCAGGTCTTCATCACTTTTTCCAACTAGTTTATGAGTTATCAATGCTTCTCCACCAATCAAGTCCTCCAGCAAGCATCATCAAGAATGGAGTGATACCTGCAAAGAATGGAACAACCACCTTCTGGTAAACCATCTATCAAAGTTAAAACAACACCCTCATTACCGCTTTCTCACCCACCTAGTGCCACTTCCTAAATGGTCTCCTCTCTTTCCCACCCTTTCTTACACTCCAGTTCCAACTCCTAAAGCATCGCCTCAACCATCTCCTGGATGGTTTCCAGTATACTACAATCAAGACAAGTCCTTCCAGTTTGACCCCTTCTCCCTTCCACCACCAGCTCTTTCAACACAACTCCAACCTGTTCCTCAACCTCTTTCTGCTCCCATTCCACAAGCCATAGCATCACCTCTCCTTGTTCTTTACACACAACCTTCAATTCCGGCTTCAACAATGCCTGCACCTGCAGGTTATATCCCGGTTACTACGTATATTCCAGCTCCAGCTTACTTGCCAACCTCTGGCTCACCATCACTACCCACCAATCCATTTTCACAATCAACAACACAACCTGCAGTTCCTCCTGTGTATTATTCGTTGTCTGCAACTCCACCTCAACCCATCTTACAATCTTTTCCTCCGATAGAACCACCACTACAAACTTTATCTGCATTGCCTCCTGTTGTCATAGCTGTTGTTGTTGCCAAGGTTAAGATCAGCTATTATGTCTTTGGAACCTTGCATGGTAAGCCATCAACGAAACAGAGTACTGTAGCCCATCTCGGAAAATTTGACTCTCTGGCCATTCTCAATGACCATCAAGACCCACTGTTGAAGTTCTATCTCTTCAGCACAACATTGCAAGTACAACCAAAAGAATGGTTGTTAGCCAACAAACGCAACTGGTCAGTCATAGGGCAAGCACTTTAGACACATTATAGCTACACAGAAGATGATTCTCAATTGTTAACCCAGTTGGCTTGACAACAACAAGCACCCACAGAGTCTCCGAGGGAATTTGTCGACCGAACCTTGCCGTTGGTAACCAAGTTGGTGGAAATGCCCTCAAACAACTAGTTACTTGCATGGTTTCTACAAGAGTTGAATCATCAAATTCGGGTCTACACGGAGCTACAAGGCCCAAAGAATCTTGAAGAGGCTATAAAAACGGCAAATCAATCTGTGAACATTGCCACGCGCACTCCACTGGCCGATGCTTCTTTAAGCTCTCTGCCTACACATTATGTTCCACCACCGACTGCCAAGCCAGTTCAGAATCACAGTCATATCTGGTACAACCACTGTTCTGCACCACGTGTCACTTCATCACGGAGTGCAACGCACTAATGGGTCCACAACATCGCAAACGCTGCAACCAGAATAATCACAGCATGGAGGAGTGCCGTATTGGAAATTCACAGCCACTGCGCTTTGCCAAGGCTTTCCCCATACAAACTACAAATGATGTTGCTGCACAACCTTCATCCTCCAGGGATAGTAGCAGGTTTACCTGCTACCATTGTGATCAGCGCAGGCACATTCTTCAAGACTGCCCTCAATTGCCCGTCATCCAAGTACAGCTCCTAGGAACCAATCAAGTTGAAAATGTTTGGGTCACTCCTGATCAGCTGTGGAGGGCACAAGGAAAGCCAGGACAAGCACCACGACATCCTTTCGCCATGAATAGAGCGCCTCCATCTCCAAGACCTCAGCTAACTTTGGCGATGGATCAAACAGGTGGTACAACTATTGGATCAGGTCACTCTGACAGAACCACCACGATGTGCATCGAATTAGGTCACGAAGGTCCCCCTGCATGACATTTACCTGGAAAATATGGTTTTGGCTATAACTCGTGTGCCAAAGTTTGCAGATCTTAGTCTGGAAACCCAACACTAACTGTGGCAACTGAAGCAACGGCTCTTTCAGACTGGCACAGATCCAGTAGTCATGTTTGCCACCACTAGAGCAAGAAAAGGCAAGGAGCCCTAGATCTTCCAGTTGCTGCTCAGACATTTCAAGGAGCTATCACCCATCTTCCAACCATTCCAGAGGTCCCTTTTCACACCACTCATGTTGTTCTATTAGAAGTACAAGAGGCCCTCACGAGTGCTAAAATTCAACTCGGCCTTCTATTCATTTTTCAACTTCTAACTTCTCTACCTGAAAATCTTCTTGCCGAATTTCAAAAAATAAAAATCTCCATCAGCTTGACAACACTTCATTCCCTCTGTTCTATTTTTCTACCCTCCAGCCCTCTTCCAACAGTTCTGGTAGGAGCTGTGAGCACATCTACCCCTACCATGGATGCATATGTTGGTTCCCACTAGATAGTTCATGTCCAAATTGATGGGGTAAGTGCAGTAAATCTCATTACCGATAGACTAAAACAACGGCTTGGACTCCATATTTTGCATTCTCCTGCACATGATATCAAATTAGCTAGTGGAGTGATTACGAGCCCACAAAGGATAGCCAAGAATGTCCAACTTCATATTGACGACCTTACCTTTACCATGGACTTTGGGGTTCTGCAACCTGAGCAGGGCCAAATGCTAGTGGGACGACCATTCCTACGACAAGCTCAAGGCATATACAACTGGGGGAAGGATCAGTTGGTCATTTCAGATGACCATTTTACTGCAACTCTAGATCTCATTATGGGGCGAATCATCTCTCTTTATCATAACAAAGACCATTTTTCTGATAGTGATCCTGAAAGTGATCTTGCCATGGTTGCCTCTTGTTCTACTCATCAACCTCCTTCAGTTGTTCCAGATCTGTGGGCGCAACAATGATTTATACAGTGATGATGCTCTTGCGGCCCTGTTTAAGCCACATGCACAAAATTCTTATCATATTGACGTCATACTACTTGATTTAACTTCACTGACTGTCATCCCTCCATTAGACTCCACTCCTTCATCTGATTCTCCCTCTGAATTACCACTTCCATCCATCGCTGCTTCCTAAGCTCCCTCTTCTGAATCACTTCCACCGTCCACCACCCCGTTGTTTCTCACCACTAGCTCTTTGGATCCTCCCGAACTTCCATTTTTACATGCCCACACCCTTGTGGAGTCGACCCTTCGACCTTACATTGACACCCCACCCATAGAAATAGTGGACCTTGGATTTGAATAGCCTGTACGCATTGCTGCAGGACTTCCAGTGGATTTTCATGTTGGCCTTATTAAGCTGCTGACTGAATACATGCATATTTTGCATAGAATTATTCAGATCTTCGCGACATTGACTGTACTTTGGGATAGCTTTCCATTCCCACCAATAAACCAGAAGCCAAGCCACGTTATCAACGCCGGTATCGACTCAATCCAAACTACATAGATTGAATGGAAGCAGAAATACACAAATTACTCAATGCGGGTTTGATATATGAAGTCAAGCATTTAGAATGGGTAAGTCCCATCGTGGTGGTACTAAAAAAGAATGGTAAAGTCCGCATCTGTGTGGATTATAGGAAGATGAATGCAGCCACGGAGCGGGATCATTTACCTCTGCCTTTCACAGGTCAGGTATTGGAAGGATATTGCTGGCCACGAGATGTATTCTTTTACGGATGGCTTCTATGGGTATAATCAAATTTCCATTCGCCCAGAAGATCAACTAAAGACGACCTTTAATACACCTCGAGAGACCTATGCTTACAACGTAGTACATTTTAGTTGTCAAACTCCCCCAGCACGTTTCAACGGATAATGTTACGGGTCTTCCGTGACTTCATATTTGTGAATCCCTTCTTACAGTCTTCCAGGATGACTTCTCCGCCTACAACAGCATGGATATGCCAAGGATACACATCTGTCCAAATTGGCACAGATCCTTCGGCACTGTGCAGATATAAGGATTAACTTAAATTCAGAGAAATCTTCCTTTTGTGTGACCTTTGGGACTCTATTGGGTCATATAGTCAGCCAGACGGGCATTACCATATGGATTCGGCCAAGATAAGCTGCATTATGACGCTTCACTACCACGGAATATCAAAGGGACAAGGAGCTTCATGGGCAAGATAAATTATTACTCCACATTTCTTGGTATTGCTCCCGTGGCGACTCTCCTTCACAAGTTGACAGTTGATGAAAGATCGTGGAAATGGTCCCCTGAGGTTGATCAGGCTTTAAGCAGTTGAAACAGTTGGTCACACAGGTACCCATCCTTCACCACCAGATTGGTCTCAGGGTTTGCCATCGGCGTTGTTCTAGCCCAACCCTTCTCTGCTAAACTAGATAAACCAGTCCCATTTTTGTTCTAGCCCAACCCTTCTCTGCTAAACTAGATAAACCAGTCCCATTTGCTAGCTGAAAGCTAAATCATGCAGAACGAAACTATTCTGCAACTGAGCGTGAAGCCCTTGAGCTTATCTTCTCTGTAAAAAAGTTATGCCATCATCTTCTGGGCAGCCGAGTCAAATTCTATGTGGATCATCAAGGTTTGTTGTATCTCATCAATAAAATCACGCCCACGGGTCGCATTGCCCCTTGGATCCTGCTGTTACAAGAATTTGCCCCATTTGAAATTATATACAAACCTAGAAAATCTCATACTGTACATACTTACTTGTCCAGAATCCACAACGATGATCCCCTCATGGGCACCAATGATTCATTCCTTGATGCTCTAGTTTTTCATGCCACGGCAGTGGCCACGGATAACATCACGAAAGTAGTCACGTCGTCTCCCACGGATGATTGGAACCATGAACAGATCCAGTTTCATATATATGGCATTCTTCCATCTGAAGATCTGCACTTATCAGTTGCCAAGAATTTGGCTCTTAGAGCTCAATTTCTAAGAGAGGCCCGATATCATACTATGGTGGAAGACATTATGTATCGAGCAGGAACTGATCAGGTGCTGCGGCAGTGTGTTCTTTCCCATGACACTGAGGAGCTTCTCCATCAGGCCCATGCTGGACCAGGTAGAGGGCACTTTAGTGGAGACAACACTGCTTGAAAACTTCTTCTAGCTGACTATTGGTGGCCTACCCTATTCAAGAATGCTCATCGGATTGCCCAGCAGTGTGATCCATGCCAATGCATGGGGTTCCCAACGGCTCGTGATGCATGTCTGCTACAGCCCATTATTGTTTCGACCCTTTTTGCCATGTGGGGTATGGACTTTGTCGGGCCCATTGAGCCACCTGCACAGAATACACGACCAAGATATATATATTGGTTCTCACTGATTATGCTACAAAATTATGGGTCAAAGCCTATGCCTTACCAGACAACACATCTGCTAGCACGGTGTGATGCTCCCTACCGTATACTTCGCCGAGAATCCCCCATCGGATGGCCTCACCGTCGAATGGACCCTTCATCGAACTCGAGTCCTGGAATGGCCAGGGCTCCGAGTTGAGGAACGAAGGTGTCATTCGCCCTTCCTCAATGGGCTCCTATACAGCGGAAGCATAAAACATACGTAAGCACATTCTGTATAAACAATAGAACTACCACGAAGAGTAGCAAGATCCATCCATCATCATAATTGCTAAACATGCATCTAACTGATACTACACATGAGAGGTTCCTACCCTGGTTCAGACTCGTAATGGAGTTTGATTGATGGTAAAAGCTCGAAGCTAGATCAGACTGAGTTATGGCAATGACTTGGGTTGGTATATAGACAATGGCTAGGGTTGACCACTCCATCCACCTTTCCTGTTCATACTATGCAGATAGGCTGGAACAAGCTCTGAGGAGACTGTAGCCTTCCGGGTATGTAGTCTTTCGGTATCACCCAATGAGACTACTTCAGGTTGCATCTCCTTGGTGCATTGAAGCAGGAGAAGACAAGTCTACCCCCTCCCCCCCTGGTACAATGAATTCTGGCGACTAGATGGTCGTGATGACACATGCCTTACTCGACTTACTCCCCTTATGCCTAGCCAGGACGACACCTGCTACTGGGGGGGGGTCAAGGCGGCACCTAACCCGGAGAGCATCAAACCCATACTCGAACCTCACGAAGCAGGAATAGGTTCAATATGGCATACGTATTATATGCCAAACATATTTTATGTATGATACGTCAACTTTTTGGAGTATTAAACGTCAAAAATACGTCCAAAAAAAAATCCGGCCCGGGAAATTTTCGCGTAAGCGAAGCTTCAAGTTCGCTTACACGAACACATTTTCGCGTAAGCGAACCTTTCAGTTCGCTTACGCGAACCACTTTCGGCTTCGCTTACGCGGACCACTTTCGGCTTCGCTTACGCGGACCCACCAGTTCGCTTACGCGAAGATTTTTTCACGTAAGCGAACCCGTTCTTTTGCTTACGCGAACAATTCTTATTTATTTAGGTCGAGTTGGACGATTGTTTTGCGGCCCATTTTGGTTTCTTTTGTGCA
>JAANSK020168888.1:0-14968 GCA_011763485.2 Isoetes engelmannii
ACACGCACATGATCCCAAGCCCGCAACACCCCCGTGAGAAAAGGGGATGCGTGTGGGAAAGGCCGGAGACCATACAACAGTGCCCAGGGAAACTCCACATGCACAGACGGCTTGCCAAATGCCACACAATGGCCTCTTTTTTGTGTAAATCCTTGTGCTACCAATCCGGCCTTAAATTTATTGGGCTTTCCATCATTTCCAGGTTTTACCCTAAACACCCATTTATTTCCTATAATATTTTGTTGGCAGATCTATCAACAAGTTCATAGGTACTCGTCCTTTTAAAGCATTCATTTCCTCTTCCATAGCTTGTAACCATTGTTTTCCATTCTTCCCATTGACTACATCATCATATGTTTTTGGCAACTCAGAATTTTTAAGGACTATGTCAAACACACTATTGATTTCACCTTCATGAGGCTGAAATCTTCTGCTCTTTCCCATATCATCTCTTCCATGCATTTTTAACGTCTCTTTATTTTCATCCTCAAGAATTTGAGCCTCAGTTTGTTTTGTTTTCCTTTTTTATCTTATGTTTTCAATACCTTGAACCCGTTGGACTCCTTGTTCTGCAATACCTTGGACTCCTTGTTCTGCTTTTATAGAATACCTGCACACCGCTAATAAAATACACAGCGTGTGCCTGAACCAGTCATCCGTCTCACTTTCAACATCATTTGTTACTTGTTTTTCTTCTACATCAATGTCCATGTTGTCAATTGTTTCTTCTGTGTTGATTCTAGCAATTTTCCTGTAATACAGATTATTATTCTTTTTTATGGGTCATAAAACCTATATGCTTCGGAGTTCAAATAGTATCAACCAAATAAGTTATGTATGCCCTATCCTCCAATTTTTTTTTCAATTCCTCAGGTTCATAAGTAAAAGCGAGACATAAGCTTTCAAATCATCATAGGATGGTATCTTACATGACCACAACATCTCTGGTGTGACTCCTTTTATGCTTAAGTTTGGCAACAAGTTTTGAACCAGATAAAATTTGGAAGTCCTGAATATTTTAACATAGGTCTAACAGCATTCAAAATTGTTCTATTTTTTCTTTAGACTATTCCATTTAAGGGGAAAACCTACACGTCAATTGTCTTCTGATTCCTTTGTTAGCACGAAAATGTTTTTGTCAGATCTTATGCACCTTACTTTTCCATCTGTTTCAGTCTGAAGCTCTGCAACAAATAATTTCAAGGCATTATAAGCTTAATCTTTAGTTTTTAAACAGTAGCACTTAGTTTTATTAAACTCATGAGATAAGTACTCACCCCCCCTGTCAGATCTTATGCACCTTACTTTCCTGTCTGTTTCAGTCTGAACCTCTGCAACAAATAATTGCAAGGCATTATAAGCTTGATCTTTAGTTTTTAGACAGTAGCACTTACTTTTGCTGCTAAAGTCATCTATGAGTGTCATAAAGTTTTTATTTTTTGTCATACTAATGACATTTATAGGACCATATAGATCTGTATGAACCAAATCCAATATGCCTTTTGCTCTTTTTGTTGTTTTTTGAAATGGTAGTCATGTCTGCTTTCCCAAAATGCATCCTATACATAATTTTCTATGAGGTCTTCATCCTTAGTTGCTATCAGTCCTTTCTTAGCTATCAGCTCCACATTTGTCACATTAGTATGACATGATCGAGCATGCCATTTATTCAGAGATGCACATTCAACCACATTCCAACTAGGCATGTGCTCAAGATCAAGTCCAAAGAGATTTCCAACTCATTTGCCAGCAAAATTTATTTCATTACCAAGTAGGATCAACAAAATTTATTTCATTACCAAGTAGGATTTACATTCAAGTTTTTTAAATGTGACCTTATAACTAAGATTAACCAATTGACAAACAGAAATCAAATTTATAACTAGATTTGGCATATAACACTTAAGCTCTACAGCTTTTCCATCGAGATAAAAAATCTCCAATACTCCAGCATCTTCTATTTTCTGCAAAGCTCCATCTCCCAATTGCACATGCCATGCTCCAAACTGTTTGCATCTTTTTAGCAAACTTGTGTTGCATGTCATTGTTTTCTCAGCTCCTGAATATATTATCATAATTTTTTTATTTCTTATAGTCAAATCATTTGAAACAGATAATAGATGATCACATTTTACCTCAGTTATATCATCAAGCTCTTCTTCTCTATGTGCTTGAGCTTCTTGTACCACATTCATAGCTGGATTCCCCTTAGAGTTCGGCCTTCCTCTTGCTAAACCACCTCTCGTTTTTCCTTTTGAGACATGCTCAGCCCGAATGCCACCGTCAGGTCAACTTGTCAACAGTAGCGTTGGGGCCCGCCAAGGATGCCCACTCTCTCCAACGTTATTTGGTCTATACATTGATCAGCTAGAGGCTGGCTTGTTCAGCAAGGAGGTGGAGGGGCTCAGCTCATGCATCATATCGTTCTGCAACTCATCTACGCGAACGATGTAGACCTCTTGTCTAAAACACTCCAGCTGATATGCAGCAGCATTTGGATGCCTTGGACACTTTTTTTTCCAGACTACTGGAATGCGTGTGAATTTGGCTAAGACTAAGGCGCTCCTCATCTCATCTTCACGCCAACCACGGCCCCCTTCCTTCACTTATCAAGGACAAAATGTGGAGGTTGTTTCCACCTATAAGTACTTAGGAGTGGAGTTCAACACTACCACATTTTGGGACACTTCTATCCGGCAACGAGTGATGGCAGGCTGGAAAGCTCTGTTGCAATGCAGAACAATAGTTACAAAGCAAAGTTTTATAACTGGGTTCACTAATCACACTTATGTAGGGTCTTGGTGGAACCCATTCTTTGCCATGGAGTGGAGGTGTGAGGACAGGTGGTATCACTTGCCACTTGGAATGACTTAGAGCGGGTTCAGAAGCATTTCTAACGTGGGGCACTTGGGGTCAAATCCACAGTCCCATATCAGAGACTCCTGCAAGAAACTGGTTTCTTGCCTTTATAAAGGGCAGCACTAAACCATCACCTCATCTACATTCAGAAGGTAGTCAGTATGAGCAAGACTCGCCTCCCACACCTCGCATATGCCATGGTAATATGTCCACAATGCCTCAAAACCTGCTGGAAGGAGAAGCGAGCAAATTGGCTCTACAGATAGAATGTGCAGGAGCACGGGTGCATACAAATAAAAAATGAGGAGGATCACAATAATTTGAGGCAGTATCTCGATGCATGTTTCCTTGACAAGCTTTGGGATCCTGGGGCTTTGGAACAGGTAAAAATTGCACAATACAAAAGCCAGATTAACCCCATGCTTGAGCGGGGTCGACAAGAATACCTGGGGGCACATTTACCCCTAAAGAAGCGCAGACTCGTCGCGTCAATTTGTACAGGTGCATGCTGCCTCCAAATTGAGACATGTATATGGATCCGAGAGGCACAAAAGGACATGATATATCAATGTTGCCAGCTAGGAGCTATTGAGGACGAGTGCCACACTCTTCAGTACTGCCCAGCATTTGAGCCTATCAGGGCATCCTATGTTGAGTTGATTCTACCTGACCAGCCGCTCCATGTGATGCTACACACGGCTTCAGTGGGGATATTGGGATCATATCTCCAGGAAGTGATGGATCTGCACACCCAACTGTGTCCTCCAACACTTCATTGATATGTATCATTGTACAATCTATCAGCAGGCTTATTACTGCTAAGGTTCTTCCCTCAAAAACGCTTCGAGGCAGGGGTTTTTTATCCTGGCAGTAATACATCTGTTGCACCCTTCCCTCCCTCCCTCCCTCCCTCCCTCCCATAGGCCTGTTGGTCTCAATGGACCATAAAAATCAATTGAATTCAATTTATAGTCTTACTTTTGGTCTAACCTTTTATGTCTTATTACGCAATGACCTTTTACATCACTTTACTATATTTTATTAACATGACTACTTTTATATTATAATAACTTAAGATAACTAACTTAACGCTCAAGGTAATAAATATTTCTTAGTGTATACAACTATTTGCTTTGGTTTGCATTTCCTTTCCTTGCCATATCTTAGCCAAGCTTAGCCAGCCCATGTTAATTCATCAAATCGACATCTAGACCACTCCCCCGGGCTACTACAATCATATCATTGTTTAACTCCTCAATCCAATCACTTCTCATCCCAGCAGTTGTCCAGAGACTTCACCAAAGTACTTGGAAGAGTTCTAAAGCATTGCATTTGATGCAATCTCAAGTTTACTTGAAAGAAATACCCTTTAAAAAGCCCATATTTTGAAATATGCAAATTTATTAAAATACTCCTACATAGAATAGAAAAGAATAGAATGTAATGTATTTTATCGTCCCGAGACCAAGTGGCCCTTGGGACCCAAACAAAGAGAAAACGTCAAGCGTTTTATGGTCAGGATTTAAAAGCCCCCGCCCAGAAGGGTTTTCAAGGGAAATCCCTTGGCAGTAATAAGCATGCCCAGAAATCCTTTGTAGACTTAAAGTGCCCAAAAGGCCTAAAAAAAAGAAAAAGACACTAGCAGTAGGGCAAGCTTGGGAAAGGAAGGAATATTACAGGGGAAATATATATTGAGCTGGACGGATAGGCGAGGGGGAGAGAGGAGGGTGTTCATGACCTAAACTAAATTTTGCAACTCAAAACCTTAAAGCTTTGAGGATGCATTGTTGTCATATGGTGATACCATGTGGGTTGTGGAACATTACAAAGAGCTTTTAGCCAATGTACTATTTGCAACTATTATATTAATGTTGCAAGGCATTTATAGGGGTAAGAAAGCTTGCAATACCCTTGGCGTCAAAAATAGTGTAGAGTGTTCTTCATGTAAAGGGCACTTGGGAGAAGAGGTTGACTAAGCAAGAAACATAGTTTAGTTGAAGGTCAAAAACATCAATAGCAAAAGAATTAATTTGTTCTCTTGGACGTAGATTCTACTTCTACTTTATGTAGACAACTTTGAACTAATAATGTCTTGTATTTTAAAGCTTAAGTTAGAGACTTTGGAGTCATGGTTAGTATTATTAAATATGTGCATTTGGATGTGATAAGGGTGGATATATGTTTATCGTTGCTTTCATGAATGTGGATGTGATAACATTTGGAACGTCAAGGGTGGCCATATCACTATTTTTGCTTGTAGTGCCAATTTGCATGTTGTGTTATTGATAGGGCCTTATAGTTGCATTTTTCCACCTTGAGTTGCCTTTTAGTCGAGAAAGGTATTATTTTTTTCGCTATGAGCTGCGTTTGTTGACTCCCGAGTCGAGAAACACAACTCAGAGCGGGGGGGGGGGGGGGGGAAGGGGGGGGGGGGACCTTTGAAAAAAAAATTAAGATTTCTTTTTCGAATTTTTTTTCCCACTCTGAGCTGCTTTTCTCGACTCGCTAGTCGAGAAACGCCTTCAGACCTGCCTTTTTCATTTTGAAGGCCTTTCTCTAGTCGTGAGTCAAGAAATGCAGCTCAGAGAAAAAAAAAAAAAAGAAAAAAAAAAACATTTTTTTTTTCTTTGGAAAAAATTTGAGAGTTTTTTTCCCATGGGGTTTTTTCATCCGGGCCGTAATGTGCATGCTGCTCCTCTTGTACAGGTCCCATAGGCCAATTGGCCTCGGTGGACGATAAAAATGTTATCTTATCTTATATTTTTGAAACTATTTTTACCACTTTGAGCTGCCTTTGTCGACTCATGAGTCGAGAAACGCCTTCAGACCTACCTTTTTTAGAAGGGGCCCTCATAAATGGCCCTCAGTACTGGTTCTTCTTTAAACAGTCTTGTTTGTAGCATCACTTGACTAACTTGATTCTGTCTTTTCCAAGCCAGATTGCGAACAGAAATGAGGAGCAATGGAAAGACCCGTTCATTGAAGAAAGAGGGCGGGAAGAGGTTGTTGACATGGGTTCGACAGGCACCACGTATAGATTTCTATTGTTTTTCAAATTGCTCCCGTAACTTGGAACATGCCAGATAATGCTCCGCATGTTGTCCCTGGTGGGTTGTCCATGTGTGAAGATGATGTAACAGCTGTGATAGCCCGACCACCATGCTCTCTTTGGCCATTGTAAAATACAATCTAATGAATTAATTTATGAATAAAAAATTACATGCAGGTTAGCAGTTTGTTCACATGAAGAATCTTTTTCATTGCTTTTTATCTGCCTTTCTTGCCATCTCACCTCACTAACCGGGAAAATATACTATCAGTTTTCCCTTCATTTTTTCATTATTGGGACTTCTAAAGCAATAAATGTGCAACAAAAGGTTTTCAAAATATTACCCCACTGCACAACAATCTAAAAAAAAAATGTCAGAACATCACAGTATTCTTTCTCGGCAGCAACGTCCAGAGCTTTATACCCATCCTGGTCACTTGTTGAGCTGATTTTGCTATTCATATGCTGGAGCTATCTATCCACTAAATATTGAATTTCTTGAAAATAATGAA
Source organism: Isoetes engelmannii (assembly GCA_011763485.2). Taxonomy (NCBI): domain Eukaryota; kingdom Viridiplantae; phylum Streptophyta; class Lycopodiopsida; order Isoetales; family Isoetaceae; genus Isoetes; species Isoetes engelmannii. The sequence goes on from JAANSK020168888.1 coordinate 6,421, forward strand.
ATACTACCTCTTGCAACACGTCGTCCTCCTGGAAGGCCCAAAAGGAAAAATGATATGACAGAAGATAGGGATAGAGAAAAGCTTGTGTACAAGTGCACACATTGTGGTACTGGCGGCAATAAGAAAGGCACTTGTAAAAATCCTATTTGACATTTCCACTGCATATTTTATCAATTATGATGTACTGAAATTTACTTTTTAGATTGTAGTGATCTGTAAGAAACACTTTCATCTTTAAGGAATGATCATTTATTGTGAAAATGTGTTTTTTGATGATGTTTTAAATACAAAGAGATATTTGAGAAAATACTTAAAAGAATTAAGCGCATTTTGAGAATTTAAAAGATACAAAGGGCTCTTAAGGAATTAAGTGAACAATTAAGGTTATTTTAATAAATTTCCCTATTTTTTATTTCTAGGTTCATTTCGACAAGCGTGGATCTCGAGTATGTTAAATACATTATGCCTAAGAATCATCCAAGTTCAATTCCTAGAGAGAATCTAGAGTATGATCCCATCGATCCAATGGCTCGGATCGAGATTCTAGAATAGGCAAGCATGCATATCTCGCGCGGACGCATTTTTCGGTTGGGAGATCGCTATTTAAGGTGAGGTTCTTCATCAACATCTCATCGGCACTTATAGTTGCTTTGAAGGGGCACCCAATTATTCGATAGACTCAATCGATTTAGATGAATTTTCCTTGACGTTTGGGCAGAGAATTTGAAGTTGAGATATAAATTTTTAGAAGCAACACAAGAACTTACATTCTACAAATTAAACCCCTTGAAAAGGTTCCAAAAGTTAGTTGACTCAAGAGTTCTTCAAAAAAAAAAAGGGTTAGTTGACTCAACTATAAATCCTTTGTTGTTCCCTAGACATTTGAGTGGCTGTGATTACGCTCTCCTTTGTCACATCGAAGTTATGAGGTGGCCATCTTCATGAAGTCATTAACCTGCTCATCGCCCAATCTGACCACATTTTGCAGCCTTCTTTTCTTGGCAGATTCTAGGTACTCAGCAATGGGTGGAAGACCCTGTACTGGAAGATCGCTCTTGGAGCTTTTAATAATCTGGAATTGAACATTTGAGTGATTTGAGTTAGTGACCATTTCCCTCAGCCCACAGAAAACAAATCTACCTTGGAAGCCCATCTACGCTCAGCTTGTTGACAGACATCACGAATATCCCGCCCTGACATGCTATTGGCAAAATAATTTTGTTCAAATAGATGCCTGTACCACCACATAAAAAGAACTAGTTTGCTTACCCTTCGCAGATTGTTGCGAGAGAGGATAATTCACTTTCACTTAGCTGTCGAGCATATTGTGCAGCAATTTCCTCTCGTGTATGATGATCAGGCAGGCCAAAAGTAATGGAAGCATCAAAACGACTAAACCACAAAAAACAAACAATAGGATCAGGAATGGAGTAGCAAAATCACTAAATGTTGGTCAGGATTTTTAAATGTGAAACCCGTACAGTAAGGAGTAAGTACAAAAATAAACAACCAAAAACTGAAGCTCTACGATCAGATTAGTTGCTAATCTGTTAAGTGATTGAATTATAAACCCTAACAAATGTCGGAAGCTCATATAAGGGTTACAAAAGGTTAAACATCTTATCCCGTAAAAATTTCCTCTGGTAATGCTTAAACTTCTGAAAGTATCCAACATAATAGATGCATTAACTTCTTTGTACAGCAGTTAATATTTGTGATTAACCAAGATTTGTGCCTAGTGCTGTTCAAATTTGTGATTGATTCAATGTGAAAAAATTTTCATGCAAAAGAATCTGAATAAACTAGAAGAGAGGGCATACCTCAACAATGCAGGATCCAGGTCTTGTTTTCTATTTGTCGCTGCGATCACAACAATTCTCTTATCTTGCTCGAAACCATCCATCTTAGAAACACATAACAGATATCACAAAAGATATCACTGGGATGATGAATAAAAATGAGATAACATCAATACAAGAAAGCAGCCACCTAAAATAGCCATCTACAGAGAGCAAAATAAAGCCTTATGGCCTTTTATAATGGCGATGAGTGAACCACTCTAATATGGTATATGTACATGCACACTGCAAATTGAAGCTATGAAGCTGTGTATCATTTCCTTCCCTCTAGCTTCACTTGCATAAACCCTAGCATGCTCTTTATTTCTTTAAACCTGAGCGCTGCAAACGACTTTATGATCTGCCAACTGCTTATTTCAAAGCATTGATATTCTTGGATGTACATGAGGAAGCACATATGGATAATTAACAAAAGGATGGCCACAAATAAGAATCTAACCTGCCGGAGGAGAACAGAGAGCATCCTGCGTGTAGCTTCATGCATATCGCTGTCTCTAGATGTGGCTAATGAGTCAATCTATTAAATACACAACACCTGATTAGCCTAGAGAAAATTCACTCTAAAGCTATACTTTTATTGCACGAAATAAATGGAAGAATAAAGGGAATAACTGTTTAAGTATATGATATGGTGTCCATATACAATACATATCCTATGTCACAATCTACTTTGCTGATAGTGGAAGCATGGCCTTAAAAGATTAAAGCTTAGTTATGAGGACACAGACTCGATGCTGCATCCGACACAATTTTTAATGCTTGTGATAAGCTCTTTTACCTCATCCAAGAATATAATTGCACCATTGGCAAGCTCGTTTCCCGCATTAAATACGGATGATAATAACCTTTCACTTTCACCATAATACTTCGACGTAACAACTTCAAGAGGAACATATAATAGAGGTACACCCTGCAGCAATGTAAAAGCTTGAGCACAACAAATTAACCAAATAATGACAGCAGAGGAGATGCCAAAAATGGCTGCAATAAAAGAAAACTTTTCTAGCATATTCAAAATTGCTCAGAAAGATACTTGAACATTGTTCGCTCATGGATATTGCAAATGCATTTCAAAAGTAGATTGAAGGGTCTTTTAGCCAACATCGTTACACCATTCCTGCATGCTTAATATCCCAGCAAGAGTAGCAGAAACGCATGAAATTGCAAAAAACAATGGGATGGGGACCAGGAACTGACTGGTGATGAAAGTAGCATAAAGAGGACAGCAAATATTAGCTAGAGATGGGGATGACCAGGAATAGGGATATGATCCTAACAACAAGAGTAACAGCACAACTGAATGTAAGATCAGCTGAAGGAAAAAAGATGTTCGTTGTTCATGTATTACAATCTCTAACTACTTCATCTGTCTATTCTGTTTGAAGTTGATGAACTCAGTCTCATATTCCTTTAAGCTCTTAACTATCAACAGAGCTGTAATTTTAAAATGTATAGATTTTCTGGGGCTGAAAGGTATAAGCACAATGAACCCTTTCTGGCTGGCTGCCAATCCAAGTTCCAATGACTATGAAATCAAGCCTGAGATGATTATCAGTTAAAAGATTAATGCTAATCGTTCTCGTCAGTTGGTCCTAAAGTTCTTCGGACTAGGTTCGACTTCTGAAGAGCATGGCATGCAGAGAGATATAATACATAGCAATAGGTGCGTTTGTGCCGGTCAAACATGGCTACCAACGATGGTATCGGGGTTCAAAGCGCTGTTCGCCCATACTATCTGGTAGGTAAGGAAGCCGACAGCGATTGAAATTGGGTTTGAGCAGATGCAGAGCTATGAAGCTTGATTCATCACGAAGGTCTAAGGTGCCAAAGGTATAAGATACCACGATTCCATCGCATGTTCCTTTTTTACCTCCTGCAACTCTTCCTTACCAACTCTTCCTTACCCGCAGGCTCATTGAGCGGCCGTAATAAAGGACTCCTCATCAACACTAATATGCTTTCTCTCTGAAGTGAGTATATGGCAGTGGCCCCGTCCCTCCCCTCGTTTGCATCCTTTTGCTCTTGCATTACTTGAGTTATCGATCGGCTAGTCAAGAGTAGCTAAGTGGAGCTATAGAACAAGACATTTCCGATGTCCTGACTGACGGCATGCATATAGAGACCGACCCATGGATGAATTTTGAGAGGACAGCATGGCCACTGCACCAGCTAGTAACAGGTCCCCTCCGCCTTCATCGACATTTAGAGGTCCTTTCGCCTCCATCAACATTTACGTGCACGGCGGCAATATGTATCCTATCGGCTGCAGTGACCAATCGCTGACCAATCGCGCTGCGGATCGGCACTCCCCAAACTATGTTTGATGTATTGGAGAATATCAACAGGTATGGGAACCACACCAATACACCAGATGAGCATTACCTCTCCTTCCGCCTTAGCTTAGGGGGAGGCACCAGCGCAAGCAGATGTGGACGTAGTGAAGCCAAAAACCCAACACCGTAGGGGAAACTTCCATTTCGCTGAGTATGAGCAAGAAGCTAAGCAAACATGCATGTGTCTTTCTTATTTACAACAGGCAAGATAAGATGGATAAGATCAACCCACTGCTTGACTAGCTATAACTCTTGCACAAGAGGTCTTTCCAGTTCCTGCAAACAGAAGAAAATGGTTAGCCACATCAAATAAGACAAATTGACCTTAATAATAACCTTAATAAACCCTATCTATAACTCAAACAGAAAACAGACTACCGGATGGAATGCAACACAATTGCAGCATCTGCCTGGATGACAAATAAGACTCAACATAATTTCCAGAGCTGCGTAGCGACCAAAATTTGATTCTTACAATAAGAATAGTATACACAATGGGGTTTAGACTCTTAAACTTGTTCATAACATCTATAGGCAAGCTACTATTTCTTTATTGCCAAAATCACACAATCGTGAACCATTATGACTTTTTACCTGGGGGTCCTTCGAACAGAATTGCACGTGGTCTATTTGATTCAAATTTACATCGTGTTCCCTGTGCAATGGTGTCATAAACTTCCGGCTGCTGCAGTGCAAGTAATACTGTATCCTCTATTTCCCTAAATGCAACTCCTCGTTTTATAAGTTGGCAAATTGAGGAATTAGAACTGATATATAAGCAATGCTAACCTTTTTTGTTCATGATAGCCTGCAATATTATCCCATGAAAGCTGCTCTGTTTCGGTTTCGGGCTCTATCCCATATACTTTCACCCCAAGTTTCTCAAGCTTTTCCAGGGCCTTCTTCTCTTTAGGCCCGTGTACTTGAACCCTGTTAGAAGATCTTCTTTTCTGAAATTTAGACTCTAAACCTCCAGCAATACGAAGAGCACTTACTACCGCATCAAGTTCCTTGGAGTTGAAATAACCTCCCTTTAAAAATTCTACTTCCTGAGCAAAAATTTCAAATTGTAAACAGTATACGATGTACAAACCAGATAAAGCAAATTAACCATTCCTTCTCTCTTTCCAAATCATCCGTTGCTTTGCTACGAAGCAAAACTTTCGGAACTAAGTCAAATTCTGGAGCAAACAAAGATCCCCTCTGTTCCTTTTAGAAGCGTGAGTGCTTTACATACATGCCACTTCATTAATGTGTTCAGAAGAAGAAAAGAAAGAATATCTTAACTTCAATTTAATGCAAGTTTCCACAAAAATTGTTATAAGGCCAGCTTACAAGGTAGGAACCAATGAACCGAAATCTGTTATGATTGGGCATGCATTATGCCAGGCCTTATGAAACAACCTTTACATGGTAGCTAATGAACAAGCATGATTAAAAGCCTAAGCTCTCTACAACGAACAATATGGTTCTGAAAATGGTTGAAAATCTGGGACAATAAAGACATTATTGACTGCACCTTTAATATAGCTCTTAAAGTAGTCTGACCAGGCCCTCACAATAACATTGGATTTTATACTACACATGTAGAAATTACAAAAACTGACCGCAGCTTTTTCTCCAAGAAGTGGTTCGAAAAATACGACACAAACATTGCCCAGTTGTGTCAAATCTTCCTCGGTCCTCTGAAGTGGGGGGACTTTATCCAGGGAACCAAAGTTCTCAGATATCATCACCTGCCGGGCTACTGCACTGATGATAAGTAACCATAAGCATACTATGTCTCATTTGCGATGCAACAAACAAAATGCAAAAAACAAGCCACATCTATGAAAACCTATAGTAAGATTCAAAAAATATCAGAACTGCATCACCAACCTGTTCCAAGCCCGTATTGCCATTTCAGTACCATCACTACCAAGACGTGAAATAATATCAATAACCAACCCATAAATATCACATGCAGAAGGGATCGGGAACCGAACTGCAACCTGTTCAAATGAACAAAACTAAAAATCTTAATATATGCAAAAATGGATATAAGTAGGTGCAATTTCTACATATCGCCACAACTGGGCATAGACACTGAGATGGATAATGAAGCCCTTAGAAACTTAATGATAAAGTACGTAAACATTTTAGAAAGATATCCGAATATGTTATTCACTATGTACCTGCTGCCCTCTGCATGAAACTGTCAATGGCGGCACATGTCCATGTGACTTGGATACCGCCAGCCTATCATATATCGCTTCCCGTGTTTGTTTTACAACAGCTTCAGGATTAGTAGCATCTATTGCCTACACAAAAGGAGCAAAGTCATTCATTAATGTTGAGGAACCGCAATCCACTATGTTAAACAGGTTAAGGGGCAATTAGTTTGTTAACCGCAATCCTAACATTGCAATCGCAGTGACAGACATGCAATCAATGTGCAAGCTTTTTAAATTCAATGTTACAACGTAAAATTTTCAAAATTTCATAGTTAACAGAAAGAGAACAACTCACGGGATTTTCCTCAGCTAAAGCGGGGTCTGAATGAAGTCCCATTCCCGCCAACAGCGCATACCCAACAATAGCCGGAAATATGTGTTTACACTCGTGATTGGGCTTCGTATGTGGTTCTCCTTTATAGAGAAATTTATTTGCATATGTAAGACCTGGAATGGTTAGCTTGGATTAATCAAGTACATAGTCATAACAATAAACGACTGCAGTGAATTAGATTCGTGAGGTTCATGCAGCAGGAAAGGCTGGAAGAAAAATACATGGAGCTTGAAGGAACTCTGAGTTTGCTGTCTGACAATTGCCACAATACCAGCCAACGAGGGTAGTGCGTCTATTGCACTGGCGAATTAGCCTTCGTAGAAACATGCTCAGCGTCTCTAATTCGAGACAAGTCGGAATTGTATGATCCTTTTTCAGTTTTTCAGGCCTTGGGCAGGTTAAGGTCGGTCAGGAGCTTCAAAATGCTTGCGAGAAAAATTTATAAAAATGCTTTTCTTCTTTCTTTCTTTTTTTTTTTTTTTAAGTAGGGCAAGGTTGTTTTTTCTATTCATTAGGATAAAATATACATAGTATGATCTATAGACTCCCTAAGGAGAAGTACAGTCACAAAAAGCAGGAAGAGGGACTCTATAAAAAGAGCACCTCGAAATAGACTCTCTTTATACACTAGAGAGAAAGTGGACCTCTCTTTATACATCAGAGAGAAAAAGGACCACACATTACAAACGAACCACAGAAATATCGAGACCAAAATTAGTCAAAGCTTGTAGATCTGGGGTTCCAAAAGGTTGAAGAGCAGACAGATTCTGTTGAAAGTTATTGCCATGCATAATGTGCAGCATCCTGGAGATCATGTAGTGTAAGATCTCGGACATCCTGGAGATCATGTAGTGTAAGATCTCGGACAGCATTACTACCAAACATGTTGAGCAGGCTGTCCAATTTGTAGCCACAGTAGCCACTACAGTCCAAAAGCAGAAGGACTCTAGCTTCCCTCTGCTGCTGCCATCTGTGGAAGAGGGAGGTGAAAAATGGTTTGAGGTCATTGTACCTCCATAGACCAGCTCTCTTGAGGAGCAGTTGCAGGGCCATAGCATGGATCATCTCCTTCTTGAGTTGAATGAAGTGAGCCTCTTCATCCAGATTAGCATCCGCCATCATCCTGTAAGGAGCACCCTGCTTGACCAGCCTCTTCACTTGTTCTGTGGAGCAAACCATCAAACTCAGTTAGAGAGACAGCAAAAAAATTGAACAGGCCAACAAATTTGCCTATTCCATCCCAATCCTGGTCATAGTGATCTCCTTTCATAAGTTTATGAGCTACAGCCATAGCTTGCAGGCCTTCCAGGAAGCAGACCTTCAACCAAATGATACTGCGGGCTTTGTGCTCAAAAGCCACCAGGTTTCTGTGTTTCCATACAGTCCAACTAGCAAGAACTCTGATGGAATTAATAACTCTGTTATCCCCATCCAGAAATTCAAGCATACTGACAGGGAAGCCCCTGTTTATCTGAGACAGCCAGGTTCAAAAATCTGCTACTTTGGGGCACAGGAAGACATGATTGGATGTCTCCTCTGCTCCACAGCCCAAAGGACAGAATTGAGAGACAGTTGGATCAAACTTGGCTCGGGTTCTATTAGTTGCTAGCCTTTGGTGTAAGACCAGCCATCTAAAAGTTACCATTTTGGAAGCACCATAACATTCCCAGCCCTTGGCACATATTCTAGCTAACTCCTTTTCTGGGCATTGCCAAACACCATAGGCTTTAGGAAAAAAAAAACTAGCAGAAATGCAGGGTTGGGGAGAGGGTAGGATAGGAAAAACAAAGAAGAACTGGGAAAGAAGAA
>JAANSK020168999.1:0-14966 GCA_011763485.2 Isoetes engelmannii
AGATACCTCAACACTCCACAAAGAATATCTCCACACAAAAACCAAACCACCAGCACCACTAAATGTACACAAACTCCACATTCTCGTCCACACAGAAGATCCTGCCAAATGAGGAACTTACTCTCTGTTGAATCAGAGAACAAAGGAAACTCTGGAATAGCTCGTGCCTAAGCCGGGGGACCATGGAGGCCGAAGGCTGCTGAATCTCCTGAAAAACTCACAAACGGTGCCGCTTCCAAATCAACCAAACCAGCCAAGCCACGCATAGACCAAAGCCCGCTTCTTGAGAGAGGACCAAGAAGCCGGATATAAATGGAGCAACAGTTGCTGACTAGACAGCCTGATCTGAAACAAGGCCCTGACCCAATCCCAAGCACATTGCAAGTGGAAATATAATACCAGAATATGTTCAATGGATCGTGATGAACACCACAACATGGGCAAAGAGGACTCACCCCTGGCCGGAACTGGGGTACAAGGATGTTCACCCGAATACAACGGTGTACCACCTGCCACAAAAGGACCCTGACCTTCAGTGGTGGGAGAGTGTCCCAAGTCCATGTCCAGACAGCACGCCAAAATGAACCCTGAAGCTGCAGGGACCACTTGTCCGAAGGAGGAAGAGTGTCATGAATAACCAACACCCGATAGCACGACTGAACAAAACATGGGGCAACAACATCAGGGTGGGCCTTCCAAACCCGAACAACCACATCCTCCTGGAGCAAGAGCGGTAAATGCAAGGGAATAGCCCCCACCATCTGCTCCCAGATAGCCCGATCACTGGTCCTAAGGCCAAAGCGTGCCCAAAAGAACTCCCAGGGAGCCACCTGACCATCCCAGTACCAATCCTCCAAGGTGCAAACTACTGCCCTAGTCCAGCGGGTCTGCATCCGTGCATGCATGGTGGCAGCCAAGGGCAAATACGCAAGGGGCAAAGGGACCCATAGAAAAAGAGAAGTGTGATGGTACACTGCAGCATAATCCAACTGAAAAAGTACTCGCACATGGTCCCAAGCTCGCAACACGCCTTTAAGAAAAGGGGATGCATGCGGAAAAGGTTTGAGACCATATAGCAAGGCCCAAGACAACTTCACTACAACACGCGGCTTCCCAAAGGCAACACAACTACCAAAGGATTGCATAAGCAACGCAACACCGGGAGAAGAAGCCTCCTCATGAAGGATACTCTAGACAAACTTGGAGATCAACACCTTACTATACAAAGCCAAATCTAAAATAGCCAGGCCCCCATCCTCTCGAGGCCGAAGGCACTTCCACCAGGCCACCTTTACCACCACTCCTTCAGAATCCCCACCCCAGACAAAGTTGTGAACAATCTTATCCAACTCCTGCATCTTATTCTCAGGGGCTAACATGGCGGACGCCGTATATACATGAGTGCTACACATCACAGACTTAGCCCGCGCTTCCAGAACATGATCGTCCGCGCTTCCAGATCATGTTTTTTTTCCTGGCAATTGCACCATAAAATAAAAAATGACCATAAAATAAAAAATGACCATAAAATAAAAAATAACCAGTACACAAGGCCGAGGTGCAGGTTTAAAACCCAACGAGAAATAAGAACCCTCTGAGCAAAGCTACCTGGAAGCCTCAGTCTCCTAAAGGATCATAATCTGTAAAGAGGGATTAATCACCTCTCCTGTACAATGTTGTCCACAGCTTGTGGATCAACAACTAACAACTGATTATCATGCCAACCAATACTTTGAGGACGAGACTTCTTGTTTCTGCAGTTAGAATCATGCGGGCGACAGCTTTTCTCCTGGCAGCCTTCTTCCAATTTACCTCCTGCCAAGGTTCTTGAGGTTGTATTGATGACATCATCATAGCTGTAGGAGCAATGGCTCCACACTTCTTGGATTGAAGAAATGGGCGGAGGTGCATCACATAAAACAAGAGCACATGACTCATCTGTATCTGACATTGAAGCTGGAACTTGCAAAAGGGGAGATGCAGTTGCCGTAGGCATTGCATTAGCACAAGTCTCATCAACACTTGATATTGGATGCACGAGGGAAGATGTAACTGGTGCAGACGGAGCTGCAGGAGAGGGTTGTACAGTAGACATAGAAGGCCCATTAGGACTAACAGACGAAGAAGGGCAAGAAGGACAATGATTAGGGAACATAGACGCAAGTTTTGGACCATTCAATAGGAACAGAGTAAGTTTCTTATAATAATTGCCACTTTTAACAATTACACAATCCGGGATAGAGTGGCCAACTGGAATGGTACACAAGTACGAGGCCCATTAAGAATGGAGTGTGAAATATGCATGCCCAAACCATTTGCAATATCTACTAAAAAATCATGAACGAGCATATCCACAGGTAGCTCAGGGAGAGAGAACCAGCTGGGCATCTTAAGAGCAGAACCCACCCCAGAAGAAAAACCAGGCGTGTAGAACTGATAGAGGAGATAACCCGTATCCACGGGATCAACACCACGGGAAACAAGCTGCTCTACAGCATCAGATGAAACATGATCAAAAAGAAATTCTTACCCAGCTTCTTCAAAGACTCATAAGTAGGCATGCCAATCCGTGAGAAGTGTTGAGAAAGCCAGCGCATCAGCCGCTTGAAGTCCAAAAAGCCACTGGTAAAATAACCAATTGCAGAGTGAGCTATCAAATTCTCCACGCATTTAGTATGAGCATCATTATCTATTTTCACCAAAGGTACCCCTGCGGTCTCAATCACAGAATCAATCAGAGCATCAGGTGGGATCATTGTTCCCCTCTGACGATGTCTTCCTTTAAGGAGCTCAATGATGGAAGAAAGATCTTTCTTGCTCGTAGACAACAGGGTCTGAAGCGCAACATTAACCCTATCACTTCTAGGAGCGGAGGAAGAAGATACATCTGGATGCACATCCCGATGAACCCACTCAGAGAAAGAAGGCGAGATACCCACCTTACTGAATCTGAACCTTGCCAAGCACGAGGCGCATTCGGCCTGGGAGAAGGCCAGTGGAGGGCAAGTCTATTTGGCAGACCTGGAACCATTGGCATGGATGCCAAAGAGGAAGCAAAAAAGATGAACACAAGTGCAAAAAGCTGCCACAAAACTCCACAACAACCAGTCCGGAATTTAGCTGTTTTAGGCAGCAAAACAAGCGCAAAGCAGTTGATGCTATACACCAGCGGAAAGAGCTCGGAGCAAGCTTTTCAACGAGCCCAAGCACGTAGAAATCTGACACCACATAAGAGAGATATTATCTGTCAAAGTCCTGCCATCAAAACCCTAGCTCCTGGCGCCATCACCAGCCAACAGGTCATTTGTAGAAAATGGTTTTTGAATTATTACCATCCGAATCGATGGAATAATCAGACCAAACATGTCTTCAAGGATAGGCCGCTGCATGAATGAAGAAAGACTTGTGTTGTTTGTATGCCTTTGTTGGCATCAGGAAAGGGTTGCCATAGCCATAGTTGTATATGTTGTAGAACCACATGTTGGACACGTCTTGGGCTGCCGGTGTAAAACTACAAGAATTGTTATGGGGTTTGTGGATATCAAACACTTGATATTTTTGTGATATATTTAATGGCTTGCATGACATTTTAAAGTTGTCAATGTTTTTCGAGGTTTCTTTTTATTTAACCAATAAAACAACTTCACCCATAACAAACCAAAACAAAAATTCCACTAACTATTACCAATAACTTTAATATCCCCCAAGTTCTAGTTTAATCTCTAAGAAATTCAGAGGCTATTTGGTAAATGGATCATTTGAGTCAACACATATCATGGTTTCAAAAACGCTCAAGCAACTCAAATTCCCTTAAATTGACTAACTTGACAATGAAGTTGTATTCATAGTAAGATAGATATTTGTTACACCAAATAGGTGAACATGAAATACATTTGATCTGTTTCTATGCTCTATCACTTAAACGCTATGATTAATGAGCCATCTATTCCAATTTATGATTTTCATTTGCAAAATCTCAGTCTAGTAATCAGAATTGAAGTTTTTTTCTTTCCAAGCCACTTTTGAAAACGCACATGTTTCATGGCCAAAAGCACAAATATTCAAGTGTTTCTACATAGCTAGAAAGAATTAATTATCCATGAAATTGCATTATCTATATTGTCTTCACCAAGTAGAAGGATCATTTTATAGCATCTCAAAATGTCCCCAACGAAAATGTTTTTCTTATACATTTGGGTAGGTTAATACTACCTAAGTGGTTGAGTCAAACACCCAAAAACTTAGTGTCTCAACTTTATGGTAAGTTTTCAGGTAATTATCATAATTATGTGTTTTTTCTTTTAATAGTACTGCTACATTCTGTAAATAGATGTCAGCAGAGATGCCACTTCAGAAAATAAGCAATTGACAGCATTTGTCAACCATCTCATTGCATCCTTGTGGGCTTTATATATTCCCATCAAATATGGTACTTTGATACTTTTATTAATCAAGTTCGATAATATGTCATGTATCTCCCTTAAGATGTTTTGCTGACATCTGCTTATTGTAACCATTCACCCGTGGCATTGACGTAAGATTCAAAGTTTGCACTAGACAATCTTTCCAATGCTAGGAATCTCAATACCTTTTTGCATATAAAAGGTGGTGTATTTGCTGCTTTGTCTATCCAACAACATGCACATGAGATTTTAGCCATTTCAAGTCTTGCATGGCATTTTGATTTCGATCCAGATCGGAATTTCTGATTTCTATATTCTACAATGGTGCATTAACGTATGATCTAATGATCATTTTTACATTTACATGTTTATGACCTCTCTATCAATGAAAACCCCCTTTTAATCAAAGAGTTTCAAATCCGTGCTACTTTAGCAAAAAAAGATGTCCAAATGAAAGAACCCATGCTTTAAGCATAAAAACAATCATTTCAACTTTTTGCACTTGTTATGTGCCCTATTATCTTATTGCCAAATTTGAAAGAATTAGGAAATATTAGTTCAATCTCCAGTTCTTAATTTGAGCTCATTGACCAAACTTTGCCTGTCTTTGAACTCGGATATCTTTCAGATTGCTTACCTGACTTCGGTCAACTTTATATATATTAGTTCCACTAAGCTTTGTGGGTGTGCCTACACAAAGATTTTCAAAAGAAAGTTCTTCCTTTAGCGGTTGTGAAAGATTTGCCACTATTAGTTTTTTTTAGAAATGGGAAAAGTATATCCTTTTTCCAAGCTACTTCTCTCCAGTTAACCTTAAGTGCGAGGTTTGAGGTGAACAATTGATTGGAGACGGTCATATTCAAGCTGCAGTTTCGACATGGGAAATGTCTGCATTCATTAGCTTTTAGTAATATACGTATAGAGAGTGCTTTTCGTTTCATGTTGGTGCTTAATAGGAACTTTTGGAACGTGTTGAAACATTTTGGGAGCTTTTTGATTGTCAAATGGTATTAATAACTGCTAATAAAACAAGGCAATGAGTGGACATTGGCTTCCGTTTCAACAAAAGCACATAAAGGCAACCCAAAATTGGTCAGCATTTGTCCACTCACATGGGAACGTAGAATTGAACTCATTGCCATTGGCCAGTGTTAAATTTACACACTCGGGGAGAGATAGAGACATTACTAGGAACCATACAAAATGGATGGAAAGCGTGAGAAATATAGAGACCGCTTGTGACCGGACACCTCGCCCTTCCCAATGTCAGCATTTTTGTTATGTTTGGGGCATTCAACTTGGCAGTGCCAGAGTAATCGGCTTGCAAATGCATCACAAGCTAGATCTGAGCTGTTGGAGCAGCAACCTGTATGATTTCACCCTGAGTCAAAAGAAAATTGATCCTTTCGTCGTTTGGGTACACATATGTAATAGTTGTTTTTTTATGTTTCCATGTTTCTGAATTTATTTATAGTTGAACAACAAAGGCGTTATAATAAGGGGCAAAGAAGAGTTGTTTGCATGCCCAATTTGTTTCGAACCACTTACACGAAAAGGTCCCCAAGGCTTTAATCAGTAAGACCACCATACTAAGTGATCTTTTTCTGTTCTAGCCTTACTTACTTTCTTCAACGTTGTACATATTGATTATTTAGGATAGTAATCTCGAAGTCAGGTTTCCAGTGCCAAAAATGCAGTCGCACTTATTCCAGGAGAGAATTTTATTTGGATCTTACACTTACCTCTGGTGCAACTGGATATCAGGAGAGTCAGGAGATAGGAACAGAGCTGTTCAGGTACTACTGCATATATTTAGAATTTGTAGGTTGACTTACTTATGCATTCGGCATGTGGCGTGAGGGTAATGGTCTATTTCTGTTGTAAGGGGGTATATGGAGTTTATTTGACTTACAAACATACATAGTAAAAATATACCTGACATTGCTTCCATGGATTGAGTACACAGACTCATTTTATGGTTTCTAAGTTTGTTATGAATTTTAGCAGCTCCGGGTGTCTATTGATATAGGAGGAAAGTTGACTCCTGGATGATTTCTTTTTTTCCTTGAAGGGAGGAAATTTTTTCAATTCTAAAATTAACATAGAGGTAAGGATAAAAGACTCCTTGCCGTAGTTCTTACCTTCTTGAAAAGAAGGTTTATAAAAAGAGGCCAATGGCCAAAATACGATTTAGTATCATTAAAAGCACCGTCTTTAAAGTTCAACCTGTAAAGTGTAGCTATTCAACTGTTACGATCCAGCAAGCGACAAACCATTAGGAGAAGTGGAAATTCTGATCAGGCAGAAACAGGAGGAGCTGTAGGAGCATTGGCAGGCATGAAGAGTTAAACTATAGTGTCAACCAAGATATGTGATATCTTATTGCAGCCTTTAAGGTCATGCTATGAGCCAGAAAAAATGACTAGAATGCAGCTGCCATGCAACTGGCAGGAAGAGGGAAGAGGCCAGTCTGTCAAGCGTGTTTCGGGGGCAAAAGACTGACTGCGCTGTGCGGTTACTGTAACTGTGGCAAGGCTTTATGATAGATTAAGGCCATCTTTTTGTTGTTCTCTGCCATTCTTGTCATTTCTTTTGCTCCATTTGTATCCAGGCTCGTCCCTGGAAAGATACAAGTCCAAGAACTACACAGTAACTAAGCATAATTGTGTATTTTGAGTGTAATCCGACCCTGGAAAGATGCAAGTCCAAGAACTACACAGTAACTAAGCATGATTGTGTATTTTGAGTGTAATCCGAGTTCCAGTAGTGACCAATATGCCTCACACTTGACAGTAACAATGTCCATATGCTACAACTGACAGAAATAAAACCCAGGCATGTTGTTTTGAAGGGACGATGCTAGCTTATTTCTTACTCATGAATGTGCCCTTGTTATGTTGAAATCTAGTCCTTGATTGACCTTAATTGAAGTAGTCAATCAAGATGAAAGTCCTCATGCTGCAGATATTATCCAAGTTTTCCTTTCTCCTTATGTTTTGAAGGTAGATTGTATAAAAATCAAATGTCAGTTATTCTGTTCATTGATCGCGTGGGACTCCTATTAATAGGAGCAACTTCTTTGCCTTTAAAGCAAACTTTACTCTCTACCTAATGCATTTACACAGCTTCTCAATAGAAGCTGCTTTTGTTCATTCTTTACTGATGCTGCCAATTAATATCTCTCATGACTTGAGGCTAGTTTGGTAATGCAGGAATCCACTGGTGTCTTTTGCATATGAAAGAGGGTGGAGGCAAAGTTTTGTACAACGTGGTTTCCCTGGACCTGACGAGGAGGTATGTGAAGACAATTAGCTTGTAAAAAATACATAATAGCAGAGGAATGACACAAGAATATTGTTGTTGAAAATGATAATCTAGGATGAACAAATGGAGATAGAATGAAAGATATAAGCGTCCTACAAGCTCAAGAGTGCAATGTCCTAATGTTGCCTGATTATGGCATCATATATGTGTGCCCTGTCCACAACAAAAGTAAGTCAGTGCATACAGTCATCATAATAGGTAGAATGAATATTCCTAACACCCCCCTGATGACTAATGCACCCTGAAAAAAAACAAGACAGAAGTAACTAATGAGAGGTTGATCCCCCCTGAGGAAATACATATGCACAACATGCAGTATTCTCTTTATAATAGCAAAGCTACTGCCAGTAAGGGGCTCCGTGAAACCATCTGCAGCCTACTAACTTAGAATGTTCAAGCTTAGTATAGAAATTCCTTCTGTTTATGTGCCTTCTAGGTAATGTAGAACACATTTAGCTGCCTTCTAGTGTGTCTGCTTAGGATGATGCATGAATCTTGAAAGTACCCCTACTGCATAAACAATGTCAGGACGAATAGAGTTAAGATATATTAAGGCTCAACCATCTGTGTACCATTAACATCTTCTTGTTCGGAGTCAAGTGCTAGTCTTTGACCTGCCTCACATGGAGTTAACAACGTGGGACTACACTGTGTCATATGAAATTTATCCAAAATTTCAGCAACATATTTCTGCCGGGTGACATGAATACTAGCTGATTGTTGTCACACTTCAAGACCCAAGCAATAATGCATTAATCCCAAGTCTGTCAATATAAAATTTTGTTTGAGTAATAGTCTGATCAGCATCACCTATCATAAATGTCGCATCTACATATAGTAGAATATTGAAATCTGAGCATCTTAATTTTATATAGTAGACATTCGAATCTGCCTGCGACCTCTCATATCCCCTTTGAAGTAAGAAACTGTTTATTTTGTGATGCCATTACTGTGGAGCCTGCTTGAGACCATACAAACTCTTTTTTAGTTTACAAATATAATGAGGATACTTAGGATCATGTAAAGCAGGTGGTTGTTACATGTAAATTTCCTCCTCCAAATCCCCATTAAGGAAGGCTGATTTGAAATCATGCTGGTACAAACCGCCAGCTTTTGTGTGCTGCCAAGGCCAGAAGTGCCCTCAAAGTATCCAATCGAACGACAGGTGCAAAAACTTCAGTCTAATCCAATCCTTCTTGTTGCGTATACCCCTTAGCAACCAACCTGGCCTTGTGCTTGGAAATTGGGCCTCATGCTTGAAAATTGAGCCATCAGCATGATATTTCATTCTAAAAACTCACTTTGCTCCGATAATGTTATGATCCAAAGGCCTAGGTACAAGCTCCCATGTGTCTTGTTTTTGCAACATTGAAAATTCCTCAATCATAGCATTTAACCAATATGGATGTTTCGCATCCTGAGAATAAGTGGTTGGATCATGGAGATGAGTTTGCAAGCCTTCGAGACCGTCTTTGTAAAGCTAGATTTAAAGAATTATCTGGAGACAACAATTCATCAGTTTGATTTTGTTTTGGAATAGTTAAAGGAGAAAACAGATGGAGAATTCAAAGGTTTAGAAATGACAGAAGGCTCAAAATCCTGACAAAACCAGCATTCAGAACAGGAGAATGAAAGCAAGCGCAGATTCACACTGCTCAGCCTGAGCATTAACAGCAGCATCACTAGAAATAGAATTAGACCCAGCAGTGGAGATAAGATCGACCTGTGTATGTGGTTGTACTAAATTATCAGAAATGTGAGGAATACGAGCATCATGCAATTCTTGAATGACATATGAGGACCCATAACCAATGACAAAGAGATTTTGAATGTCTTTGTGATAATCTGGAACATGAGAGAGAGAGAATTCAAAAGAATAAACTTCATCATCGATGAAATGCAAACTCCCTCAAAGTATCCAATCGAGGGACAGGTGCAAAGACTTCATTCTAATCAAATCCTTCTTGTGGCATATACCCCTTAGCAACCAACTTGGCCTTGTCCTTGGAAATTGAGCCTTATGCTTGTTAAAATCGAGCCATCAGCATGATATTTTGTTCTAAAAATCTACTTTGCTCCAATAATGTTATGATCCAAAGGCCTAGGTACAAGCTCCCATGTGTCTTGTTTTTGCAACATTGAAAATTAGCATTTAGCCAATGTAGATGTTTAGCATCCTGAGAATAAGTGGTTGGATGATGGAGATAAGTTCGCAAGCCTTCAAGACCATCTTTGTAAAGCTAGATTTAAAGATACATCTGGAGACAACAATTCATCAGTTTAAATTTATTTTGGAATAGTTAAAGGAGAAAACAGATGGAGAATTCAAAGGTTTAGAAATGACAGAAGGCTCAAAGCCCTGACAAAACCAGCATCCAAAACAGGAGAATGAAAGCAAGAGCAGGTTCACACTGTTCAGCCTGAGCATTAATAGCAGCGTCACTACAAATGGAATTAGACCCAGCAGTGGACATAAGATCGACCTGTGTATGTGGTTGTACTAAATTATCAGAAATATGAGGAATACGAGCATCATGCGATTCTTGAATGACTGATGAGGACCCATAACCAATGACAAAGACATTTCGAATGTCTTTGTGATAATCTGGAACATGAGATAGAGAAAGTTCAAAAAAATAAACTTCATTCTCGATGAAATTCAAACTCTCTCAAAGTATTCAATCGAAACAGGTGCAAAAACTTCATTCTAATAAAATCCTTCTTGTTGCATATACTCCTTAGCAACCAACCTGGCCTTGTGCTTGGAAATTGAGCCTTATGCTTGAAAATTGAGTTATCAGCATGATATTTTGTTCTAAAAAGCCACTTTGCTCCAACAATGTTATGATTCAAAGGCCTAGGTACAAGCTCCCATGTGTCTTGTTTTTGCATTGAAAGATCCTCAGTCATAGCATTTAGCCAATGTGGATGTTTAGCATCCTGAGAATAAGTGGTTGGATCATGGAGATAAGTTTGCAAGCCTCCGAGACCGTCTTTGTAAAGCTGGATATAAAGAATCATCTGGAGACAACAATTCATCAGTTTGATTTTATTTTGGAAAGGAGAAAACAGATGAAGAATTCAAAGGGTAGAAATGACAGAAGGCTCAAAACCCTGACAAAACCAGCATCCAAAACAGGAGAATGAAAGCAAGAGCAGGTTCACACTGTTCAGCCTGAGCATTGATAGCAGCGTCACTAGAAATGGAATTAGACCCAGCAGTGGACATAAGATCGACCTGTGTACATGGTTGTACTAAATTTATCAGAAAGATGAGGAATACGAGCATCATGCAATTTTTGAATGACTGATGAGGACCCATAACCAATGACAGAGATTTCAACTGTGTTTGTGATAATCTGGAACATGAGATAGAGAAAATTCAGAAGAATAAACTTATTCTCAATGAATGCAAACTCCTTGAAGCAAACACTTTGCAAGTGACTGGATCATAGCATCTCCATGCTTTCATATTATTGCTATATCCAATAAAAACAACCTTAATAGCCATGTCAGGCAGATTTTCTGTCATTTGAAGAATATCTCGAGGTTTAGTGGCATAGATAGGCCAGTCACCCAGTAACTCATAAATGTGACACATCTGGTTTATGGCCATAAAGAACCTCAAATGGTGTTTTCAACTCAAGGAATTTTGTAGGAGCTCGATTAATAACATAGGCAGCTGTCAAAATGGCTTCAGCCCAGAATAATTCTTATGTTTGAGCATACTCCGCAGAAGATCCATTAACGTTAGGTTCTTGCGTTCAGCTACCCCGTTTGAAGGATGAGCATAGGGAACAATAAGTTCACGATGAATTCCTTTACCATGAAGATATGCATAAATTCTTGAGAAATATTTTCTCGAGCATTATCTGACCCCAAGGCTTTGATGGTAGTAGAAAAAGTATTCTCAGCTTGTTTGCTGAGAGTCTGGAAAATGCTTGTAAAATATATTAATAGGATATACCCATGTATATCAACTATAATCATCAACAAATACTAAAAAGTACCTGTTTCCACCTAACGGTTCTATAGGAAGATAGCATATGTCAGCATGAATCAATTGGAAAGCAGTATTTGCACGAAACTCAGCTTGGACAGGATATGGAGCCTAGGTTTTGCTTGCTAAGTCTGCAAGCATGGCAGAAAAAGCCTTGTCCTTTAGAGACGGCAAATCCTTAAAGTAGCTGAAGTTTTGTGGCTAGAAATAAAGCAAAAACGTCAATATGGCCATTCCTGGCATGCCATAAAGATTCTTGAATGTTTGGAACTGCCATATATAAAGATAAAGAGTGCTGATCACTAGAAGATCCTGCAACAATATGAATTGATTCCGAAATAACAGCAGATTTGCCTTGAATGATATACAAACCATCTTTGTTAAGAAGTTTTCTTCTTCCTTAAAGAGCAATTAGTGAAAATGCTATCTATATGGAAGTGCAGTTTTTCATTCTCTTTTTTCAGATTGCAAAGTGCTGCTTAGACCAAGATCGATCTTAGGCCTAAAGAAGAACATAAAATAAAGATAATTTATCCCTGGTATGGGTTGCAAAATATGCTATGTGACATTATGCAGCAGATCAAGTGAGGTTGGGGGCACACGAGAAGGTGAGAAGGTCCAAGACAAGCAGATAACGTTAGTTTTGCAGTTAAGGATGCGGATGACAGCGTAATTGAGGCTGAATAAAGAAAAGGAAATCCTGGTCTGAAGGAAATATCATTAGCAATGTCCAACAAAATAAAATGATCAGCATTGGAAGTGTCTATTCAGAAATGGAAGCTTATTAGAAAACGAAAAAGGTCTAATGCTGATATTAGGGCGTATTTTTTACGGTGGCTAGACTGGGCAAGTGGGGCTCCACCAAGTTGACCCGCTGAGACAGTTGTAATTCAGTTTCTCTTGCAAATATCTTCTTTCAATATAGGTTATTTCAATTGACTAGGGATTCATACCCAATGTTTGATGTCGTTGGTTCACATACTTTATGAGTATCTATCCTCCCTCACTCCCTTTACTTTTCATTGCCCTAAACTAATAAAAAATGCATGTTTCATCTTCATTGTGCAGTTAAAGATGGCCCTTCAATTTCTGAAGCCAAGTTTTGGAGGCATCTTGGTGGATGTAAGCTGTGGAAGTGGTCTCTTTACCCGTCGTTTTGCTAAATCAGGCAATTATGCAGCAGTTGTGGCATTGGATTTTTCTGAAAACATGCTGCGCCAGTGTTTTGAGTTCATCAAGCAGGATAAATCGCTTGAAACATCGTATGTAGTGGTGCACCAATTTCTTATTTGTTTGATGTATGTGATGATATCAGAACTAGTTGCAAGCCTTGCACATGGCCTATAAAAGGCTAATTGGATTAGTAATTTCTATCATCTTTTGCTCCCCTAGTCCTGTCTAGGCCTCTTTTAAGTCTCTCTTAGTCTGTTTTTTTCAATAAGGTATCAACTCCGACATGATATCAGAGCCTAATTGACTTCAGGAGGACAAGAAGTGGTGTTCGAACAAAAGCCACAAGCAATGACGTGTGGTGCATGAATACTCTCTGTGCCGCGTTGGTTTGCGGGCTATTTGGTCCAATGGGACATTAACGTTTTGTTTTGTCCATATGGCATTTTGAGGTGCCAATTTTGTGCAGTTTGTGCGTTTTGTTGCCAGACTTAATCTGCCAAAAATCTACTTTTGTCTCTGACTCTATTTTTTGTACTGATTTTGGACCTGTCATTTTGATGCACGGTGCCCGATTTACTACATGTTTGATGCCAAGATTGCCAATTGGGATTATCTGTTGGTATTTATAATCTAAAAAGTGACATGCATAGATGTGGACGGAAGGAATACGTCAACATGCTTGTAATGTGAGTGACGTGTCACTAGCATGCTTCGGCGTTCTACATATTATCCTGTAAAATTTGCTAGTTGGAAGGAGTTTTCCATTGTTACGTTATCTTTGGTGGTCTTGGTGATGTGTTTGATAAACTATCCGAGCAATCATCTAATGAGATGGTGTTTGAGGTATGAAATCCTACTCTAACTCCTCAACTATATATGACCTGGCCAGATGACTCCACGTTGTCATGAAAATTTAAGGCACTTGAGAAATCTTTTGTCCTTTTCATAGCTGCAGCTGTGAAGGAGGAGATGATGATGTTGGTCTCTCTCTCAATCGTCTGTTTATGCCTCTATTTTCCCTTTTGTTAACAATACATAACTTGAAATTTGCCTCTTTTAGGCTTGTTTTAGACTTTACATTTCTCTTCTTGTCTCTGCTTTTCTTTATTGGAATCAGCCACATTAAGACTCTAAGTTGAGCCAATTGATGTTGAGCTAGGTTGGTTTTTGGTTTTTCTAGTACGCTCCAACTCTTCTTGAACTAAAGCATTTCTTACCTCATTAAATCTCCATTTGACATCTTTTTGTGTCTTCAATGTATCAGTAATATTACCATAGAGATTTCCAACCCCTTTAAGACTGATATGACCAAATCTTGATCTTTCATAGTATCTCTAAGGGAAATTGGGATTCATGAGAATGAGATGCAAGGCCCCATAATAACCTCTTATTGACAGGAAAATGCAAGGCATATGAAATGAGGAAATGTTGACTATATGGTCACATGTGATGACATGGCATGCCACATCATCAAGAGTAAGTTAAAGTAATAAATTTCAATCTCTAACAACCCTTCTGAAATGTGACTCTGACTCAACTGGAAGCCAAGAAGACTGAAAAAGGAAAGAAATTCAAAGTGGTGTTGGTTGCTGCAAGATCTTCACTCCTAGAAGCTGCTTCATCGTCTTGAAAGATAAGCCTGCAAGAGGCTTTCTGAAATCATCAGCTAGCTGCTCAAGGATGTTGCAATATTCCAGCTGTAAAACTTTATTCTGCAATTGTCCTCTCACAAAACATATTTCCAGATCAAAATGCTTGGTTGGAGGATGATATTTATAATCTTTGACAAGATCAAGAGCCCCTGAGCCCCTGAGGTAATAGGACGTTGTAAATCTTGAAGCGAATGAAGTAGCCAAATCATTTTCAGCAGAGAGAGCTTTTAACTCAGCTTCAGTAGTACTCAGGCTTACTGTTTTCTGTTTCCTTGATTACCAGGTAGTAGCACTAGATCTAAACATTAAAACAAAACCTGTTTTGGATCCTTCTCACATCAAGATCAGTGCCTGCATGGTCTGGATCTGTGTAGAACACTAATGTTGGAGATTCCTGATTATGGGAGGCAATAC
>JAANSK020169110.1:0-14966 GCA_011763485.2 Isoetes engelmannii
AGGGGGGGGGGAGTTTGAGTTTTATAATTGTCCTTTGTCGCAGTTGTAGTAAAAATGAACTTTTATTGTGTAATTTGAATGCCCTAAACATGGCATTGTAGCGTAATGGAAGGACAAATTGACAAAAAAAAGTTGGAAGTACACAGTTGCACTCTTCTCTAAGGATATAATTGAATGTTCAAATGGCCAACCAATGGAAGCAGTAACATGTGAGATACCGACTAGGAGCAGGTCAAAAAGAATGTGTAGCATGAATGGACAACATAAGAAAAGGATACGAAATCGAATTGCAATACGCATCGCATCGCATCGATTGTGTGCAAAGCCAAGCACATCAAAAAAACTAGACATCCAAGTAGATAGGTTATCGATGGAATTGGATAAGGTGTCCAATGAAGTGCTTAAATTTTCAATGAACATCAATAAGATGTGTGCACAGTTGACTCGTTTACATCTTCTTTTACAAATAATTGAATGCAGCAACGATGCTACGATCCACATATGGGCAAAAGAAATGTAGAAAGATGGTGATAAGATTGAGCTCCAAGTTGGGTGTTGCTAGACATGAAAGAGATGGGTTTTGCTATGACAAAATAATAGTGTCTATGTATTTAATTGTCTATTCATATATGTATTTGTTTATCTATCTATGAATCATATATTTCAACAATTGATGTGTGCAAGCTCTTTGGTTACGTGGATTCCTAGTGTTCTTTATAGAGTGATATCATAAGAAACACCTATGAAGCTATGCAAACACAGAGTTCATTTTCCTGAACAGAATACTTTATATAATCCGATAAGAAACAAATACTTAAGTATAGATAATATGAGTTTTTAATGACCCATTTGATTGATTAAAAATGGTATCATTTTTTATAACAGTGGACAATTTTTCTAAAATGTGTGTTTTTACATGTACAGATTACCACTTACTATCATTTGCACGTCTACCACTTACTATCATTTGCACGTCGTGAAAATCAGTGAGGTTGATAAATACATTAAAATGACAACAAACAGATGCGTAGTCCAAGGGAAACTCATAATTTTTGTCAGTCGTACGTAGTGTTAGCAAGGAAAGACGCAAGTCCAATGCCAGGCAGAAAGAGATTAGAAAGGATGAGTGAAGAAAACAGGGAAAGCATACGACAAAAGAAGAGAGAGTGCTATGCAGCCGTACGGAATCTGAAAGGACTACATTAAGACAGGTAACGCGTAACAAACAAATAGAAAGAAGGTGAGAGGCACAGAGGTTAGAACAAGTAACGGAGAGACCTAATCAACAATTTGTACACAATATACAAAACATAGGCATACAAGCCAAGGGCATATCATCTACTAGCATAATATCATCTGTAGTGAACCCTTTGGGTCATGATTATTCACTTTTAGGAGCTAACGATGTCGTACAAGAGAGCACGTTGGGAATGAATGGACCTTCATCAAATTTGTCCGATAGTAAGATTGTGAATGATGGTTCTCTTATAAGACAAGATGACGTAGCGCATGATCCAGAACAGAGATGCATCACGCATTGGCAATCTTGTGCACGATGCATGAGCTTGGCAATGAATCGAACTTACATGATGTGCATGTGGAATAAGAAATGTACATATTGCCATCCACTGCTCAACGTGGAGGAGAACGGATTTTGTTGCAACTACGGAAGATGGTTGTTGCCGTCATTACCACGTCTACCTACAACATTGAACAATGTGTACAATGCACCTGGGTTTGAATCAAATGCTAGAAAAGTAAATAGATTGTTTTGTTTTAGTGTGCTCGAAGTTGATGGCAATTTTGTAAATCTAGAATTTCCTTTCGGTCACAATTACGGGTCGCACGTATCATCGACTACTTCCTGCTACGGATTTGGAAATCCTATACATTGGTATATATACAATGAATCACAGTGCCATGTACGTGCACATGATCAAAAGGGTGCCATTCCAATAGATTGCAACGATCGGTTCAATCCTTGATCAAATAAATTCATTCATTCAAAATCTTTGAACTATGGACAATATGCATATGCCATTGGTATACATAACAATTGAAGGGGCTGTTGCAAGTGATGAAATAGCAGCCATCGCTGAAGTCAATAACACAGCCGACATTAGGCCTCGGGTTGCCGATTTTTGGGTGTGAAACCAGGGCGAGCCAACCTTCATAAATATCCTTGATCCAATGTACAAATCACTTCAGTATCCTTTGTTCTTCCCACATGGCACTTTGTCGCCCGGGCCGATACATGTAGCCTCATGATGTCTGACATGAATTGCTGCCCAAATTCCAATCTGAGCATACATAGGTGCATGAACTCCCAGCTTACACTGTCATATGCCTTTGCAAAATCAAGCTTGAGATACACAACGGGAAGGTTCCGCCGACGTGCCCAATAGATTCCCTTGTAAGCAGCAGCTACATTATTCAGAATGCATCTTTCTGGAAGGAAGCCTGAATGAGTGGTAGATATGGACTCAGCCAAGATTCCCTTTATCCGTTCTGCAAAAGCCTTGGTAACATCGATGCATGACAAGTTTGTAATGGTAAAAGTGTTGGGCGCGACGTTACACTCAAACGAATGCACGTACCCAATTTCTAGAGTCGACTTCTTGTATCAACCAGATAACAAGCCATGGACTATTCATAGGCATCAATTACCATTACGATTAGCGTACTCCACGACTTTCAATAGTTGCCAAGGATTAACATTAGACAAAGTTGTACTTGATGTACGCACAAATGTCTTCGCACATGGCCAATTATATACAGCGCTCACGTGTATACGAAAAAGACAAGATGTGTTGATCCTCTTATCTCCAGATAACACGACAAAATGTACTGCAAACGTCATCTACAAGGAACTCTTTTGCTAAAAAGGTACAGTCTCTCCATCTACATGTTCTCATACTATCTGCTAAGAATGATGCATGAAGCTGTCGTTACAAAACCATCCCAGTTCTGAATAATTTGAATACTCATGTGTTCAAATTTAACAACTTGACGACTTTACACAAAACTTCATTTGTAATGGGTTGGACGAAGCCGCGATAAATTTCTTGTATCACTAATAATAAGATATACCATTAAGTCTAGATATAAAACAATTTAACGTATAATAACTTATATCACAAATAATATAAGAAATTATCGTGGCGGCCAAGGCCATCGCGAACATTTCTTTTCACCCAGTCACTTACTGGGTCTTGGAATAATGTAAAAGACATCTTGACGTTTTTCGTTCTCCACTTCTACCATAAGCGCATCCTTTTCCATGTTCGTTAGCAACTGAATCTGGTTCAAGGTAAGAAGAGCTGCTTCCATGGCTTCAAGAATACAAAGAAAAAACTTTCTCAAAACCTATAATGAGAATGTGTCTTTGCCATGCGAATTATTTATAGACATCAAAGGGCTTGAAGGCAATTTGCACCGAAAAAAATGCAAGGGTATCTTGAAAACGACCATGGTACCTTCAAAATTGGGGTACCATCGTTCTACTTTCACCTAACTTCACGCAAGGTACCTTGAGTCCTACTTGCACCTTGAAAGAAACTACAAGGGTACCCTAAAAAGACCACGATACCTTCAAAATTGGGGTACCATGAGTTCTAATTTCACCTAACTTCGCGCGAGGTACCTTGAGTGCTACCTTCACCTAACCTCACCTAGGGTGTCGTTCTAATGTGGCCGAGGTTAATGTGGTCATTGTAAGACCATGAACATCAAAATTACCAGACAACGGTCAGAGTTACCATGAACATCACAATTACCATCAACAGAAACACCATGCATTGTATTAAATATACATATGTAATAGTGTAGCCATATATACTATAATGTGCCACAATTTAACCTTTCATTCAAATGTCATGCAAACCCCACTTCAAAATCCAAACTCCACCCGAAATTGGCATGGTAGTGGATCTTAGCCTCGTTGTAAGTTTCCTCCTTGAACCTTCTACTTCTTCATCATTGGCGAGCCATAGCTACGCATCAAGAATGTCAGGTGCCCATAAAGTCATGTCCAAAATTTCCCTAAGGATTCCGTTCCTTCTCTGTCAATCACTGCATAGCACTTCCCCTGTACGATTGGTAATTCCACTCTTGAATTCCTTGTAGCCAAGAAGTGTCTTACCTGCTTTGTATCCGATAGTGTATTTCTTTAGAACTTTCATCTTCTGGGCCAACACTTCAGGGTGAAGAACATCATCAACTATTGGAGCTCGGGAGATACCTTCCAGTCATCTTGCAGAATGCTTCTGCATCAGGTTCAAGAAATTCATCAACCTGTCAAATGCAGCTCTACACAATAGAAACTAGATTTCTTACTTTGAAAGAGGGGAAGCATGGTCTGCTTTTCTTGATGCAAACATTCTAACTGAACTTGGTTGAGTCTCGCCAGCATAGTTTCCAATCCCTCCATCTTCGATGAGCCACCCTCAAATAGAAAGAAGTGAACAAAATCCCATGCCTCCTTCTGGTCTCTGATCTTAGTGCTTCTTTGTAGGGCAATGATGATCCTACAAAAGAATGATGGCGCACCAACCTGAAAATTGTGTCAAGCCTTGGTGCTTGGAATGATGAGAACTCCACTTACAGAACAATTATTTGTAGACGGCAAACTAGCTTGAAGGCAACTTGCACCTTGCAAAGGAGCTTGATGCCATAGCTACTTGCACCTTGAAAAAATCTACAAGGGTATCCTAAAAACGACCATACGGATATTCATATAAGATGGCCGTCACACGGATGTGACGGACGACCATACAGATATTCGTACTATACGAGCATTATACTCGTATGTACAAAAGAATTCTTGTCACACGGATGCAAAAAGGTAGTTCCATGAAGCAAGGTTTGCACACACAACCTTCTCCTTGCAAGCCACATACATTAGCCAAGTGCTCTACCTATTCTCCTTTCGTAGTATTCTCCTGCGTCTTCCACATATGCACGGTAGCTTCTAGAAAGTTCTAGAACATTCTAGAACCTATGTGCATGTACGACACTTGGCAAGATCTCATCCGCGGGAATGGCATGATCTGGACAATTGGTATACATATATATATAGGAGCCTCATTCTTGTCGAACCATTCCGGTTCAATGCCAGTCTTGAGCCTTCCAGGCATCTGTCTCATGTTCTTGCTCACCTTTTAGCCATTGTATTTCTGATATCTTGATTATATCTCAGATTCTTGTCGATTGTTCACGTATTTCTTGCATATTTTCTACGTATTTTCCTTGTTCTTCATGTAGGTTCATGACTGTTTAAACCGGCATCCCTTACCGGTTCTTGCCTGCTCTGATCCTAAGCATTATTTTGTCCATATTTGGTGTTTTTGTTACTATAGAGGAGATTCCATCCTTGTTACATCAAATCCAACAGCTTGTGCAAGTATGCCAGCAGTTGCAGTTGGATAATACGGAGCTCAGGGAATGGATAGCTTCGCATGAGTCAGCGTTTTGGATTGAGGTCATCGGAGTCTACAATTAGTCTGCCAAAGAAGTTTGATGGCACTCGGGCCAAGCTTCACAGTTTTTTGAATGAGATTCGGCTCGTGATTCAGCTCTATCCACATAGATATCCCACACCTTAGGAGCAGGTTGGATTGATTGGCTCTCTTACATCCCCTCATATGTCATAGCTACATTATCCATAATATATCTGCAAGGCAAGAAACTAGTCTGTTCTTCACAGATTAAGAGCGTCAAAATCTTCTTTAACTTTTTTGCATAGGCCTTACTATGATCTTGTACACTACTGGCAGCAGGGTAATTGGTCTTCAATGAGTAATTACAGTAGGCTCTTTAGCCTTAGGGATCAGGCCAATGATGCATGTTAAATATCTTATTCAACTGATGAAATTGCAATAGATCCTGATATGCTTGTCATATAAGGTCAGGCGTCCACTCGTAACAAAACTAAAAGAACTCAATGGGTAATACCATCTAGGCCTGAAAAACTTATCCTTGACCATAAGAAATACTACCAACTCCAGGTCTGCTTATGTGAGAGGGGCCTCGAGTTCCTGCCTATGCGCATCTGAAATAATGGGTTTAACTTTTGAAAGCACAATGTCCATTGCCTTCTCCTGAAAGGGAAGTGTTTTTCTCTCAAAGAAAGACGTGAAATGCAGACGAGAAATTGCTTTCTTTGTTCGGGGGCATAAATGTGGACCTTTATTCTCCATAGAGGTGAGAGCTGAACTTTGGCGCCGAAATCGAGCTGCTGAGAAAAAAGGCTTTATGCACATGTCACCCTCCTTCAGCCAGGAAAGGTCTGCTTTCATTTTATCTACTTTGATGTTTTTGGACTCAAGCTTTTTAATCTCCCTAACCAACTCTGCTTCCCTAGCATGGAGACCTCCCTGAAGTCTAATCCATCCCAACTCACTGTACTTTTGGTTCAAGAGGCGATTTTTCCGGCTACACAAATTTCTTACCCCACTACTTAGGAAGGAAGGAAAGGCTTTAACATTTGCCAGCACGTTCAGAAGTCTTCTCGTTGGGCTCGGATCAAAGAGTGCGAAATGCCAAACCCGAAGACATGCAACAATGAAGTCCTCGTTCTTCAAGTACTGAGCATTTAGTTTGGACACAGTTTATTGGGAACTCAAGATGGGGAGTCTACTGACCCAATGATCCGAGAATGATGGTCAAAAACTATTTGGAGAACATAATTCTTACAATCCAATCCAGGTAGCCTATGTCGAGCATACATGTTGCCATAGCACCTGTTATGCCTAGATGCAGCAAACGCCTCCCGAGCGCCACCCTGGTCACCCTGAAATCTCGAGACAACTATTTTCGGAAAACAACTTGTCCCACTATTCCTTCTCGAAACCTAAAATGATCTCACCGCCACCAAGCCTACCATCATTGTTTGCAGTCTCTGAGAAGCAATGCAGTATTAGCTCCCCATTTTTTCAGTCTATTCCTCAGAAAAACCCATATGGATGCTTGTTGCCTACCCACATTGGAGGCATAAATGTTTAGAATGCCCCACTCATGTTCATCTTGCTTCCATTTGATGGCCAACCACCTATCCCACTTATCTTTTATTGTGAAAACTACTTTGGTGTCCAACGACCATGATATGAAAGTGTCGCCCCAATTTGTATAAATAAACAATCTAGTTAATGAAGATAAAAGTCTCTATAAACTTATGACACCAGAGATGAAAGTACGCATTGGATTGCATTAGATATGTCGTCAACAAAGCAACAACAAGTGGATGGAAACACCCCTTCTAATTTTCTCCTTTAACAATGTCTCCTCTCAACCTCCAATAACGTTGTGGCATTGCATCAAGCTAAGGCAACTTTCCTAATTAGAATTTACCATAGCTTGAGCTTCATATGCTGCCATGATGATGGTTCCAAAATATGGATCATATGGATAGAGTGGTTGAGCCTGCACATATACAATGTAAGAATGCTGTAGAAGACACAAAAGAAAAAAAAACAATATGACCATAACTGAAAGCCAAATAGATATCATTGCAGTCCAAGTTCAGCTTGAGTATGTGGTAATCCATAATCTCCTGGAGGAGCTTTGTACCTGTTACACTGGAACTTTGATGTTGTTCACCTGGCATGCCAAGTTCAAGCGCTGCAGGCCAGTACATCATAACCAAATAAGAAAGCGATATGTAATATTGTTAATCTGAGCTAATCTTATCTAAGTTAGGTGTACACTTATCAAACATAGCTCCTAGAAAATATGCAGATCCCACAAGGCCCACTTTGTACTCGTTGGAGCAAACCAAACCCCACTCCGAGACCATGGAAATCCGTTTGTTGGTCCGATACCAAAGGGCTGGATCAAGATCACAAAAGATGAATGTGCACATTTAGATTTAACTCCAATGCACTGCCAGGGGTTTTCTTTCAGAGAACATAGTTACAAAAGACATAATAACCTCTATAGTTCATGCAAAACTAAGTAGAACAAAATGTATCAACTGCCCACTTTAGAACTCCCCAACCCATCTCTGTAAAACATCATCAATCGACAACAACTCTTCTTTTCTATTTTCTGCAATAAATGACTCGCTGATTTTATCGTCCACCTACTTCGAAGCAACGGCCGTAGGGTTAAGTGGGGGTTTTTCCTTCTCTACATGAGTTCTAATCACATAGTGGCTTTGTGTACCAGATGCCAATGGATAGGATAGGATAGGATAGGAGAAGCTGCAGTGACATGGCCCGATGGCGCCCTAACACCCTCACAACCATCAACAAGCAAGCCAAACACAGACTAACATAAGGATGAGGGGCTTCCATATGTGCACCATGAAAATGGTACATCCAACGGCATAAAACGGAATATTCTACCAGCCCAAAGAAAAAATGAGCTGCATTGGATTGGAACTATGAACTCAAGCTTACTAAAGATTTTTCCAAAAGACCTGCATCAGCTGGGGGAAGCTTACTGAAGATTTTGCCAAAAACCTGCATCAGATGCGGAAAACGAACTAGGAAAAATTTCCGAGTTCTTTTCTTGACTTCGGCAGATGCATTCGGTTTTGCTATTGGTTCAAAACTTTGATATTCGAATTGCACTGTTGTTAACTGCCGGGAACGAAATCCGAAGGTATTCCTTCGAATGGGAATGGCTGCCGGATTTGTGTCTCGACCATGGCAAACTAAGAAAATGAGAGAAGGGTGTAATGGGGATGCGCCCTCAGCATCACGGGAAAACTCGAGCCAGCCTTCCCCTCAATGGTGAATATGCTGTCAAGTCTGAAACCGTTCCCAGGTTAGATGCTTCGACCGATGCACGGTAACGGCAATTTTAGGCAAGTGCTGCATCGGAGGATGACTGCACAATGTTGCAAAATAGAAATTGAGGCGGAGCAAGAACAGCCAAAGAGCATATGCGTTAACAAGCTGATGGAGCATATTTGTAATGTTGAGAAAAAGCCTTCATTGGTGTCCCTGTCCATGTATGCCAGGCTCTTACGGGAGTGCGCTAACTTCAAAGTCCATTCTCTCATGAACAGAAGCGGATTAAATCATGACACATATCTTGGTAATCTTCTAATTAGCATGTATGCTAAATGTGGAAGTCCAGAAGATGCCAGAGCCTTGTTCGATAAGATGCATACAAAGGATATTGTAAGTTGGAATGCCCTCATCTCTGCTTATGCCCACAAGGAGGACTACAAGGAGGCCACTCACTTGTTTGGACAGATGTTGCTTCAAGGTATGGAACCAAACAGAGCTACATTTACATGTATTCTTAATTCATTTTTTGGAATTGAGGCGTTAATAAAAGGCAAACTGATCCATGCTCGCATTATGCAGTCTTTTATAGTGATGAATGTCATGCTGGCAACCACTATTCTGAAGATGTATGGAAAATGTGGGAGTTTGAGGGATGTCCATGTGATCTTTGGTTGGTTGCAACATCGAGACTTAGTATCTTGGACTGTTATGATTACGGAGTATGCCCGCCAGGGAAGAAGCCATGAGGCTTTTATGCTCTTTCGACATATGGAGGAAGAAGGCATAAAGCCAAATGTGGTCACTTTTACGGGCATGCTCAATGCATATTCTACAGAAGAGGCTCTAGAAGAGGGCAAGTTGGGGCATGCGAGCATTATTTATAATGGGCTTAACCTGGATATAGTTCTTGGGACAGCCCTTTTCAGTATGTACAAGAGATGTGGAAGCATGTGGGATGCAAAAAGAATGTTTGACAGTACACCTAACAAGAATGCAGTGTCCTGGACTGCGATGATTGCAGCATATGTTGAGCATGGACAAGGTAAGCAGGCAGTTCAAATGTTCCGAGAAATGGGAAGACAGAAACTAAAGCCAAATGAAGTTACTTTCATTCATATACTCAGTGTGTGTTCTAATTCAGAAGGTAAGCTTTTTCACGGACAGGTTATTAGGGATGAGTTGAGGCCGAGAACTGTTCTAATAAATGCATTAATATCCATGTATGGTCGCGGTGGAAGCATAGAAGAAGCATTGCACTTGTTCAATAAGTTGGAAGAGAGAAGTGTGGTGTCCTGGAACGCTTTAATTGTAGCATACAGTCAGACTGGTGATGTTCAAAGTGCACACAGAACGTTCAACCGTATGCCCTGTCATACTCTAGTATCATGGACTGCGCTAATTGGAGCATATGCCCAGCATGGT
Organism: Isoetes engelmannii; assembly: GCA_011763485.2. Lineage (NCBI taxonomy): Eukaryota > Viridiplantae > Streptophyta > Lycopodiopsida > Isoetales > Isoetaceae > Isoetes > Isoetes engelmannii. Next base: position 10,158 of record JAANSK020169110.1, read on the forward strand.
TACAGTAAAAAATCACTCCAGCTCTTTAGGAATCTGTATATTGAACCTGATAAAGTTGTGTTTGTAAGTGTTATTGAAGCATGCTGTAATGGAGCACTGTATTCGGATGGTAAGATCACCCATGCCAATATTCTTGCTAGAGGATGGGAGTTGGATACCATAATTGGGACTGCCCTTGTTAATATGTATGGGAAGTGTGCAAGTTTATATGATGCACTGTTCATGTTTGAGAGGATGCTTCATCAAAATGTGATAGCATGGAATACAATAATTGCAGTAAATGCAAAATATGGCAGTTTTGAGAAGGCATGCTTGATATTTCATGACATGCCTCACAAGGATATAGTATCATGGACAACAATCATACTAGCATCTGCAGAATATGGATACAGCGAAGAATCCATTCGACTCTATTACCAGATGCTGCAGGAGAATATACCCCCAAATAAAGTTACTTTTGTTAGCGTTGTTGATGCCTGTACTAGGCTTGAATCTCTGACCAAAGGGATTTTGATACATTTGGACATTGTTAGACATGGCTGCGATTCAGATATCATTGTAAAGACTGCACTACTTAATATGTATGGGAAATGTGGGCTATTGGGAGATGCACGTCAAATGTTTGATGAGCTTCCTAAAAGGAATGTTGTATCTTTTACTGCCATGATTGCAGCATATGCTCAGCATGGTCTTGCCAAGGAAGCCTTAGAACTCTTTTATGAAATGCAGCAGGATGGCACAAAGCCTAATGAAATCACTTTCCTTAGCATTCTCTCTGCATGCAGCCATTCTGGGTTATGGGACAACGGTCAGCACTGCTTTGTTTCCATGTGTGCAGATTATGGCATCTTACCTTTGGTGGATCACTACTATAGCCTATTAAATCTTATTAGTCATGTTGGATGGTTCAATGAAGCAGAGGATTTTGTTAGTGAAATGCCATTTCAAGTTACCTCTGGAGCATGGAGGACTCTACTCAGTGCTTGCACTAACCATGGCAATTTAGAGCTTGGGAAATATGCAGCGGAGCATATGGTGAACTTGAATCCCTTAGATTCCACAGCATATGTTTTGCTTTCAAATACTTATGCTATAGATCTTAGTTGGGCTGACGAATTAGGGTTGCAATGGGAGAGTATGGTTCATGAGATGTTCCACTAGGGAAGTTGCAGCTAGCATGTAAAGTCCGTAACAAAGTATGACGAGATAGACGTGATGGAGTTATGAAACACAAGAGATATTAGTGGGGAAAATGGTATATGCTGCCCACATAGTAGGAATGATCAACTAGGAGAGTTTTGCAGTTCTAAGCAAAAATCACAAAGTTGATCTTTTATTGTTGCAACAGGTATATGTATCTAGAGCACAGTTTTTCTGCTTGCAGACATATACCAGATGCTTAAGATTGAGATCCTTTGAGACCTAGATGCTTAAGATTGAGATCCTTTGAGAACCATGAGGTCTGCATATATTTAGGCTTATGGGAGGTCAGATAATTGAATCATCAGCTTGCAGTTTGGTTTTGCAGTTCTTGATGCAGTCTGGTTTTGTCTGGTTTTGCAGTTCTTGATGCCAGGACACGCTTTTCTACTATTGCAATACAAGAATGGCAAGGATAGGTTTGCAGTCCTAAGCAATTTTATTGTTGTGCAAATCAAGAATACTAACCATACTTCAAATATTCATAGTTTATCTCTTTGCAGACTTTATAGCAGAGGCTTTGCCACTGCAATCCAATGGGCAGATCTGCACCACCTGCCGCCCACAAATAGGAATTGTGCTTCCGTATGGTCTCTTGAAATTATCAGTGCTTCCATTGCAGAAGGGAGACAGTCTCAACTCTGTTGCAGATCTCATCTTTCTTATGGAGACAGGGGAGCATGCAGGGCACAGATTACCAGACCTACCAGGCTATCAGCATTACTCCATTTTCAATGTGTGCACAGGAAAGCGCGGAGATGGGGTGTTGCCTGCTATTATCCCACAACCTTAGCACAGTCAATTTCCTTGCACAGGACAGACATGCACAATTAGTACCTGCGGGTATGAGTGCAGAGTTGAAGTGGAAACCACGCTCTCTTTGTGGCGGCATGCTTTTCGTGGAAGTAAATTACTAACCGCAGATTTTTTATTAGCCTTTGTGAGTTTAGATAAACTTGCCTAAAACTAACTCCAAAGCTTTATGTGATTTACCCAAACTCTACAAAATTTTCCTCTCAAACTTTTTAAATTTACCCAAAGTCTATAAATAAATATTTCCAAACTTTCTAGTGTTTTAGCTAAATTAACCTGAAATTCATTCCCAAAATTCTTATAGTGTGCGCACATAAAACATTAAGGTATGAAATTGTTATATATTTTCCAATTTGTTCTATTTACTTCAGTCGTTTTCTTTGTGGATACATATTAAAATAAATTAATATTGCTAGGAAATAAATTACTAATCATTTATTTCTTATTACCTAGAACTAGCTAAACTAGCTTAAAACTCATTCCAAAAATTTCTATTGTTTAGCTAAACGTTACAAAACTTCACTCTCTTACTTTCTAGTGTTTGGCTAAAGAGCTCGAAATTTTTCTAACGTTTCGCTAAAGAGCCAGAAGATTTGTGCGAGCATGAAAAAAGTTAAAGCTAAAATTATTCTTTTGTCCTCAATTTTTTCTATTTACTTTAGCCAACATTTTTTTGGAAATGTGCGAAAAAATCACCAAATAGCTAAATGTAGCCCTTAAATTATTCCATGATGCTATTTCCTATATGCTGAAAGCAACTTCTATCACACTCACTCAGATGTACATAGGCTGGACACCTATGTCAATCTATATAATGACGTGGAATCATACAAGCAGTTTGACAAAGTCATGCTCCTTGGATACTTCAATGCATGCAGGGGGGCAGAACTCACAAAATTTGACCCCTTGACAGAGGATGTGTTGCAGCTATTCCTCGCAAAAGTGACTTGGCCACATGCATATGATGACTACTAGGTTACGCGCTATGGTACCTCTTATCCTTGCTTCAGTTAGAAAGCCTTTGGATCCACAACCCTTAACAAAAGCAAGAACAAATTCCACAGTTCTTACAAAAGCATGTACAAATCTGTTCTTGGCAACCTATGCAATTCAATTGAATCCAAAAATCAGAATTCAAAACCCCGCCTTAAAGAAAATATCTTTGATGCAATCTCTAAGCTTGATCTTCCCACCTTCCTCCAGGTGCAATCCACCCTCCTCCGATGCAATCTCTCAAGCTCCTGGATCATCCTCTGCTGCTCTCAGAGCTCCCTCTGGTGCTCCTCAGCAACCAAAACTCCAGAAGCCCTCTTTCAAAAATCCATTTCTAAACCCTTGCTTATCTGTATATGCCATACATATATTTTCTTCTCTTTAGATACAAGTACATTGTATAAATACTGGTCCCTAACTGCCTAGGACCGTTATAAACTATGAACTAACACACGTGACATATATCAAGGCTTATGATATATAACACATGCGACATAGACTATCACTTATAGCCTTTGGATAGCCTGTGTGATATATATATGAGATTTGACGTACAATACATATGACGCACTTATGGCACCTTAGGGCGTAAGTCATAACATTTGTTTTATCATTGTCCATATGACAGAATACGTACGGCATATATGTGACACATGTATAGTCATGTAACATTTGTCTTATCCTGGCGAATATGTTTTGTGGCTTGAGTTATGGCCTTGGCAAACATCCCATATAGACATATAACATCCCCTAATTGTCACAAGAGAGACTTGAAGAAAAAACTTTATAATTGCTATCCCAGAGGACTAGCCACTAAACCATATAGAGCTATGAATATAAGGTAATGAGATTGCTAACTTATGTATACTCTTAAAATATTTCTATTGACTCACGACCTTGTGGAGATATCTTTAAAAAGGCAATGATTTAAATAATATTTTTGTGGATTTCGATGTAGACAAAAAAAGCCTATGATAGGCCAAAAACAACTCTATGTCAATGTCTTTTTAAATATATATAGGGATAACATTAGGAAAAAATATTGCATAGAAGTTATGACATAAAAATAACTTTACGACGAAGTGTGCGATAAAAGCTATTTTATAAATAAAGATTGACTTTATTGGTTCACATCATAAGAACACATCATGTATATTAGGAGGAATAAGCATGCTGGTTATGGTAACTTGTACCATATTTTTATGGTTATCATTTAGGACCTAAAAGTTCATGCTCTCTCTCTCTTAGTGTCGGACACGTACCAAATTTTTGGACTATTATTTCAAACCAAAGACACTCATGTTTTCCTTGATGCTTCTTTTGCGGCACTTAAAATTATATTTCAAATGATAGGATAGGATAGGATAGGATAGGACAATGGAAGCAATGATAAGATAAGATACGATAAGATAAGATATATATTAGATAAGATAGATTTTTTTACTTTGATGGAGACCACAAAGGGCCATGGCATAGTATAGATCAAGGCCATTAAGCCCAAATGAAACAAGGGCAATATGAGAATGTGATATCATTAGACACTGCATGAAACCTTTTATTTGGCTAAAACCACGATTTCACTATTTTGACATTATTCTTTGATTTTGAACTCTACAAATAGTCCTAACCCCATTTTCAACAGTGTGAGATTTTATGTAACTACAAATAGTGACAACCCCATTTTCAGCAGTGTGAGATTTTATGTAACTACTTTTTTTTTATCAGCCTTAATTCCAACAGGTCTCAATTTAAAAGTTAACACTTAATTTCACAAGCCATTTACATTCATCGATAACAAGAGTA
>JAANSK020169221.1:0-14961 GCA_011763485.2 Isoetes engelmannii
TTCTCTCTCTCTCTCTCTCTCTCTCTCTCTCTCTCTCTCTCTCTCTCTCTCTCTCTCTCTCTCTCTCTCTCTCTCTATTTCACAGGCCAAACCCTTGCATCAATCGAGCAACTCATACACATGGGCAAACCTTTGCAAGACAGCATCCTTCTTGAGGTAGATGGCCACAAACATTTCTTGTGCACAGCAATACGTGAGCTCGAAGGTATGACCAATGAGCCATTCTATATTTTATGTGGCTGGTTGGCAGGCCCCGTGGCTTCATTGCATGCTGCCTTCAACATAGCAAAACACTTCCCTGACCCTTTATTCACACAATTGCAAATTGTGACAGCATCCACTACCCCTCTGCAATCAGATACTTTGTTCGCAAATACGGCAATCCAACTTTCCCCAAACCAATGGCAACATACCGAGTAAGCGCACAATGGGTTGAAGAGACTCTCATGGTGTAGTTATACAATGTAAGTACATCACTATAACATCTACATCTCACTAATGAACCTTTCTTCCATGTCACAGGTTTCAGCTGAAATGCTTTAATAAAACATAGATGTATCGTAATGTAATGATACTTTATGCAATATTTCATGTGTTTAATATATAGAAGTGTGATCCTACACTCGAAATATGCGTTTGCAATCAAACATTAAAGACCCCATTACTTATAAATTACTGACATTCGTGTAACAAACATGACAATAAGGCCTTAACTGTCTGCTTAACAATACTACTACTTTATTAAAGATTTTTAATCCCTGTTTCATGTTTGCTGCTACATTCAACATTTTTTAACACACCGCCAGCTAAAGCATACTATACCTTGCTTCTCTACTCTAATTAGCAGCCCAAACATTGACCACCCTAATGCCTAGTTACTTTCTTACTTGCGTAATTATTTCTCATAGACATTAAAAACTACATTGGATTTTAAAGGTCTGATATACAATTTTCTTGGGACAAATATTCTGGACATTTATGCATGTCGCATATGCTAGCACTAGCTAATCATGTGCAAAAACTTTTATATTTGTCCTTCTGTTGCTCTTTGTTCACATGCCAACATGCCAATCATCTTAGGCTACTATGCTATCTGTTACCCGGTTATTCAAATTAGTGATGGCATGTAAGAGATATGCTGACAAAAGTGACTAACAAACTGGCTACTAGTCCTGACTATAATATATTACACATGGAAGAAATAGAACTTTGCAGCCATAACTAAAGCGATACCACCAAATATCTAGGGCAATAGGCCCGTTGCTTTACTGAATACAAACACTTATCACCAACTTGCTGAACGTTATCTTTACACAATGTATTTCAATTATTGCCCACGTTTTCAGTGATGCTGCATTACTTCCATTGCATTTTTATATTACATATTTAGACGCTAAAAGTAAAATCAAATCCTTCCTTTTATGACACACAAGTATTCAAAGCTCTGAAGCTGTACAACACTGGCAATCAGCCTTTCCCATTTGAGGTCTATAGATGCTAAAAGTTAGATCACATCCTTCCCTTTTATGACATGCAATTTCAACCACAATGAGTAAAAGACAATGATTCCTTTGCTTTTAGAAGCCAATCACTTCTTCGCATTTCCCGCTGCACACTCCTTCGCTCCAAACACCTTGCAACTCTAATCTAGAATCAAACTTCATGACGCGTAAAGTTTCTCATTTGAGATCTACACTTATCTTAAAATATGCATCTAATTTTAAAAACAACCAACATAAGCTAAACCTTCCAAAATTACTTCCACGTCTAAATCCATCAACCTCATGCTTTCTATTTGCAACCTAGCAACGACTATTGCGCATGTGAAAGCCACATGTCATGCTGCTCCCAGAATATGTTGCTGTCCGACAGCAAACAACTAGGCAATGCACAAAGATCGCACCAAGCTCCTCTTATGCTATTATGGTACATATTGCATCTACATTCATTTACATCAATCTATTAACAATTACATCACCCTTGACTGTACATGATTCATACTGGATAACGCTGTCAAGACGGCACAATCGCATATACATGCCGCTAATCCACCTGCTACAGAATTTCAAGATGGATTTGCTATCCGACCAACAATCAAGCTGCCATGCTCTTCTACCATCAATTCCCATAGTCCTCATGTGAAATTAAATATGACTGTAAAGAATGAAGCAGATGAGGCTTTATGCCTCTTGATAAACCAGATACGAGTACATTACAGCTTGTATATCAAGTATTTTGCATTTTGCGTTTATTTCCATAGTTTATATGCATATTCTGCCAGTCATATAGTTCCCCATATTGACATTGATCATGTTGCCAATAGTTTCTAGCAATTATAAAGCAACAAGCAATAGCTCGTTTGGACTCATCTCTATGACAAGTTGAAAAACATATGACTAAACATTGTGGACACACTCTTTAGCAAATGCTCTCATTAAATGAGGTATTGTTTCAAAAGTTCTGGTCATATGATTTCACCTCAATTCACACACGTTTCTTACGTACTTGCCAAGCCCCTGCTAACATTATTCCTCACAACATACTATTGACAAACTATTGTAGCATAGCCATGTGCAGAATTCCTTGAGCTGAATATGAATATCATAGTTATCAAAATTACAAAGCCCCTGTCCAACTAGAAACCACATACACAAAGCAACACTACCAGAAAAATACTGAATCTCTCCAATTTAGACAGAACTATCACATATATAGAAACTCACCTCGATTAAATGTCCATCTAATTTAGACAACTACACATGCTAGTCCCCATGTGCCACACTCTCCTCAACACACAATGCGCTCCATGCATATCATCATACATAAAACTTGATCTACCTAAACAATCAATTGCATTACATAGATGGGGAATCCCGTACCAGGAACCATTCTCTTCCAAATGGAGAAAGACATTCATGTTTTTTGTATTGCTATTGAGGAATTAGTGGACACCAAGGATAAACCATATTACATGAAGTGCGGATGGCTTGTGGCATCTCCAACCACAACATAGAAGGCGTTGGCTGAAGATGAGTATTTTCCTACTGCTTTGTTTCTGCATAAAGAAACAATATACACATACACATCAGTTGCTGCCATAGATCAGTTCATAGCCAAGTATGCAGATCCAGCATTTCCAGACCCATTAGCAATCTTCCAAGTACCAACTGACTCGGTAAAAGAAACCGTCAAAGTTTTGCTTTACAAGCTTGAATACTCAGCTTGGTAACAAACTCCAGTTCATACATAGCTACTTCTTCATATTATATGTATAGTTTTCCGTTTCTTAGCAATTTCCTCTTTGTAAATTCATAGCAAACCCACCTTATAAATCTATAATCTGTTCTTAGCAATTTTTTGTGTCTTAATCGACAGCACACACACACCAGTTATTTCGCATTACATACTTTGACAAACATAGCCTATAGAGCTGATAATCCTGAATTGCTTCAAATATTCTCAGTTTTTTATTACACCATTGATAGAAATAGCAATTCTTCGTTACAATTTTCCTACATTATGAGAACAAAAATGATTACTATTCATTCTTGACAAAGGTTTTCATACGCAACATTGTCGTCCATACCCATTTCATAAACGTATCTAAATCTCATTATGTCATTTCATATTGGGACAACACAAAAACTAGCATTGCAATTCTCCCAATTCTTTTATTCACAACAAAGTCTTAGGCCAGCCTACAAAATCGCACATCCTAATTCCGATCTTGCTAGGCATAGGAAATAAACATTGTAGCTTCAAAACCCACAGCTTCACCCTCCATTGCTTCCAATCAGAAAATCTGCTGCCGCATTTGATATAGTTAAGAAGACAACCGTTGGATAACTCTTCAAGGCATTATCTGCATCGCCACCTCCAACCTGTTGCATAAAAGTATAATCCACAACATCCGTGACCACATTCGTCATAATTAGACAAACCATTTTTGAAATGTTGCCTTCTTTTCAATATAAGGACTCTTACCATCTGACTAGCACCTTCAAAATAGAAAAGTCACCTTCAAAATAGGAATGCATGTGAGCAGCATGCAACTTCCCATAAGCATACTTTTAAGCCCTTTATATAGTCCCTTATTCTTCATACCAACCATCCTTTCCATGTAATCCTTCGCCCTTGCGCCATGATCTCCACACTTCATGACCTCAAGAAAGAACCATCAACTGAGAGCGGCAGTATTAGGGAGAACATGGATGCATGCGCCTCTGGCCAACATGGTATACTCTCTTATCTTTTACACTTCTATTGCTATTATTTTAAATCTACTACTGTTGCCTCTCCTAATTTATTCATCAACATCACTAACACCTCATTCGCCACCATATACAGCCACTAGAATTTTAAGCCCGCTAGGACTTGATGACCTCAATCTCGAGAACGGGCTCCCCCGATGCTACTAGACATCACAAACGCAAAGCTCCACTTCAACTGCCAAAACTACCCCATTTGATGCATCTATAACAATGTAATGTAGAACATTTACTATACATTCCTCACATTTTGTACCCAATTGTCATTATCGCCCACTTCATTGAACTCACTATCTCGAGCTAAAACCCCAATATCATATGTGCTAGAAATATAAGTAGTTCAAGCAACAAGAGCAAAACTCAAATATGTTCAACCAATTGAAATATGTATCCAATGGCCTTGAAGCTTTATAGTTTTATATTCAGGAAAGAGTGGCGGACCTATACCAAGATGTAAATGCAGACATCCAGCAACTATCAACCATCATGAAAGAACATCAACTACATTTGGAAAAACAAAAGCGCACCCTTAAAATTGTTAATGCAAGTGCTCGAATTGATGAGGATAAAAAAAAGGGCGCAATTTAGAGGCAACTACTGTCGTACTGCTATCGCAGATTGTATCTTATTGTCCGTATTACTATCGCGGATTGTATTTCGCGTGCTACTTTTTCTTGTCGACAATAAAAAGTAGCACATGAAATACAATCCGCAATAGAAATACGGCAATAGTTGCATCTAAATTGCACCATCTTTTTTTATCCTCATCGATTCGAGCACCTGTATCAACAATGTTAAGGGTGCGCCTTTGTTTTTCCAAAAGCAGTTGTTCTTTCACGACGGCAGTCAGTTGCTGGATGTCTACATTTACATCTTGGTATAGGTCCGCCACTCTTTCCTGAATATGAATTTTAAAGCTGTAATGCCATTGAATACATATTTCAATTGGTTGAACATATTTGACTTTTGCTCTTGTAGCTCATCAATGCCAGGAAGTGGTGGTGCAGGGGCTTGAACTACTTGTACTTATAACACATGTGATATTGGGTTTCAGCTGGAGATAGTGAGTTCAATGGAATGGGCGATAATGGAATTTGGATATAAACAGGGGGTATGGGAGGTGAATGACTGATTTGTATGGCTTGCGGATAAGCGCGGTCGCTCGACGAGGTACCTAATTGCAAAATAGAAAACTTTGATTAAATCGTATAAAATGTGAGGAATGTAGTAAAAGTTCTACATTAGCTTGTTCTAGATGCATCACATGGGGTAGTTTTGGCAGTTGAAGTGGAGCTTTGCGTTTGTGGTGTCCGGTAGCATCGGGGGCTCGTTCCCTAGATTGAGGTCATCAAGTCCTAACGGGCTTAAGGTTTCAGCGGCTAGTGATTGATGCATTCCGAGGAGCTATGCCAGCCAGCCAAGGATCCGGTAGGTGCCCATTTTGAGATTCTAGCATTAGCCATTGGCCATTCTTGTCCTTAAGCTAAGAACTGACCAATGAACTCTAACTATGTATGCTAGTTAGTTCTATTTTCTGTTATGATGATTTCAGATTTATTCTATTATTTATTATGGTTGTTCATGGAGGATTTGTTGCCCTCATGTGTATTGGGAAGGGGGGTAGAGACCTCAACCTTTGCTTAGTAGTACGATCCTAGATTTAGGCCTCAATAGTTCTCAACTAATTGTGGCCTGTGCATATGAACTCGCCTGCACTGTGGGTGTAGGGGCTAGATCGACTCATGAGGATGACCATGTTCCATAGCAGTTGATCCTCTGGTGTGTAAAGCCTACCGGGCAACACTGTGAACTAGGCCTAATACCATTATGCACTGCGTGTGGCTCTTGGTATGAGCTCGACACCTCTTGAGATGGCGCGACCTCCTTCAATGGGGTTCAAGTCATATAGGGGCAGTGGTTTCCCTCTAGCTCGCCTGCTATGGCTTGGATTATCTGGTAGGGAGAAGTCCCTTACCTGCGTCATCGGGACTGGGGAGATACAACCCAGGAGTAGCCCCCTTGGCTATGCACCCGGCAGGCTACGGTCAAGCCCTGAAGCTTATCAGCTTATCTGCAAAGTATGCACAGGAGGGGCGGATGGAGTGGACAACACAACGGCCATGTTCTATGCCAGCCAAATCCATTGCCATGAATTCTGTCTGCATTGCACTCTGGAGACCCAAGTCGTCAGTCATACCATTGAGTGTGAGCCTTGGGTAGGATTTCCCTTTTTATGTTATGATGTTATGAGGTTTTGTGCGAGAAGGACAAGAGCATCTGGTATGTAGGCTTTTGAAGGTTTTGTATGGAGCGGCAATCTCCACGGACATGGTTTGAACGCATAGACCAGTTTCTTTTCTCATTGGGTTTTATCAATAATGAAGTTGATGGGAATGTTTATTACCTTGCGATGGAAGAGAAGTTTGTCTATACTGCCCTGTACGTTGATGACTGCATTTTAGTCTCCAATGATCTTTCTTTCCTTGGACAAGTGAAGCAACAATTATCTATAGAATTCGAAATGGTGGATATGGGGGAGATCCACCATAGTTTAGGAATTTAAGTTATAAAAAATAGCGCGGATAGCTGGATCAAGATGATGCAGGCACAATATGTTCGAGATGTGCTCTCTAGGTTCAACATGGAAGACTCCAATACAGTAACAATCCCTATGGAAACTGGCCTAAAACTCATAAAGGACATGTCGCCACAAACTAATGAAGAAAGAATGATGATGCAACAAGTGCCTTACCCTCATGCAGTCAGAAGCCTTGTATATTTGACAGTGTGCGCAAGGCCAGAGTATATCTTTTGCAGTTGGAGCAGTGAGTGAATTTCTCGAAAATTCAGGCAATCAACATTGGCTAGCAATGAAGAGAATTATGAGATATCTAAAAGGCACTTATGATTATGCTTTAATATATGAGCAAAGTTGCAGCCTTGATATGTTTTATTTGATGGGGTATACTGATGCAGACTGTGCTGGAGAATGTGATAGCAGAAAGTCAGCCTCTGACTATGTACTCTTCCTTGGAGACTGATTAATCTCTTGGAAGAGTAAGAGCTAGCCAATCACTGCCTTATCTAGCACAGAGGCGGAGTCTATAGTAGCCACATCGGCTACAACACCATGATGTAGGGCTTCTGTGACCTTTGTGACCTTAGCTTGTGCCGGTCTGAAAATTCGGATCTTGCCTTGGACCAATCTGACGCCCCCCCCCTCCCCCCCAAAAAAAGGTGACAAATGCTCCTGACTTGAGCCAATGCTTGCCGGCGAGACTCCTGTTGCATTGGAGTGGTGCCCTTCAATTGCTTGCCTTGATGCAATATTGCTTCTCGCACCCCTGTGTCAGCGACTGTGAACGTGACCACGCGTGGGCAGTCTGTGCGTGGAGCACCAAGATGGCTTACCCGCACAATGCGTACTGGGGCCTAGAATGTCATGCAAGAGAGGACCTGGTCCTGAAGGCACCTAATGAGATGCTCTTCTGCTTGCTCCAGGAGTCCACGTCTCCGGTTCGCTCATGTTGCTCACTGGGCTTTGGAGCAACGTTGATCGCCTTAATAGGTGGTGGAAGAAGAATCCAAGTTTATCTTAGCATTGTGTGAAGCTTGAAGAGGCATATGAAGATCAAAGAGAATTTTGTGGTTTGCTAGGGAAAACAATTCTGATTTGCGTAGGCTTTGGCGACGAAGCTTTTCGGAACCATCAAATGGCAAAAGGACGACAAAGTAAAAGTTGCACCCATCCATTTCCATCGATACCCATGCAAATTTACTGCAGTTGGCAAGCATTGCAAATTGCTACAACGCGCTTTATAAGGTAGCAGTGTTTGCAAGTTATCACCAGATTGTGTTAGTAAAGGAGAACCAAAAGAACAAAACCTGCGACTCTTCTCTTAGCAATCAAAGAAAGGATAAATAAATCATAAGCTTATGAAAAGCTTGTCAAGCTCTTAGTGGCTACAAGCGAGGAGGACACAAAAGTTTGGACCTTGTTCTTTGATTGGGGAATCCTTGTCAGATGACCATGACTCTATAGGCGCGGTCAGTTGTTTGAGCAATGCTTCAAATTTTGAAAGACAGCTAGGCTGAGGTTTCAAGCAGCATGGTCACTAGGGGAAGCGTATGTTTCAAATGGTCGGATGCTGGAATTAGTTATGGATTGATGGCTGGATTAACCTGAAAAGTTTTATTCATCACAAATGGAGGTAGGCAGAGCACATTAAAGCAACTTGTAGAGTTGTATCTTCAAACTAGGTTTAAGTTGTGCAGAGTACCGATGGAAGAGCGTGGACATAACTCCCCGTTGTAGGTCATATTCAATATTTATACTTTTTGTTATCCTTTCTGAGGATGGTCAGCAGGAACTGCTATAGCTCCAAAGCTGAAATTGATGTCTGAATTATAAATGATAACATCATTCCCTAAAGTTGTAAAAGTGTGTGAAGGATTGGCAGAAGTGGTAGAAGTTGCTACATTCGAATCTAATGATTCAATACATGATGATGGTATTACAGGTGAACTTTAATAGGCGATGGTATTGCACAAGATAGAGAAGGTAGAGTACGAGATAGACCTAGTAAAGAAAGAGCTACTGAACTTGGAGGAAGTTGGAGGAATGATGGTGTTGCAGACATGAAAATTGATGAAGTAAATCATGCAACACATTAAAGCACATAAAGGATGTTCTTGCACTGTGACTGTGGTGGAATTGCTTGCGAGAAGAGTTGTTCAACCAGAGTGTTGTTCAGTCACTGATTGATCATGTTTAAGCTTGGGGTGTTTGGAACATGGAAGTCTCCAACTACATGTTTAATTGGATATCAAAACACACAAGATGTTTTACTGCTATGTTGGAAATATGTTGGATGCGGGATCCAGTCATTTTGGAAGCAGAAGACGAGTTGTCATAGGCAAATGAGATTTTGCATTTTCGTGTTGCTTGATTTGGCACTACGAGCAGTCTAGACACCAAATGTCTCAAAATAAAAGTTCTCATGTAAATTAATCCTTCTATAGATTGGATGTAAAAGTCATGATGGAAACACCAATTTGGGATTGAAGGTTTCAGAGTGTACGAAGGTGTTGAGTGTATGGGCAACAGTAAGAGATCTTTGTTAAAGATTAGTTTGAGCCCAAGAGTTCAATCATCACATGGTCAATAGTGATGTATGCACGACCGGTTCAGTCTTGTAAGAAACAAGTTTGTCAGTTGATACAAGTTGATACAGGCTATGTTCATGGAACATATCCTTCAACTGCAGGGTTCTATCATTATAAGACATCATGTATTTGGTGCAGCTTTGTGTGATGCCAATACCATCTGCTGGGCGGATGAAGGGAACTTTGTGACACATAGAGTCTAGGTCGGATAATGTTAGATCATGTGGTTCTAAATAATATGGCGATACTTCTGTTGACATTAGAGCGAACAATGACATGGATCACTTGCTCAACGTGACTTGATGTGAGAAAACAAAAATGAATCACTAAAGATTGATCTGAAAACAACATAGTAGCCATGTTTCAGTTGGAAAAATGGTGCAATTTAAAGAAGAAATGCAAGACCATGACATTTGTTGCAAGAGATTGGTTGTGGTTCCCTTTGATAGTAAAGCGAATTATCTTCAAGGTTGCGGATTTGAAGATTAGAAACAGATGGAGTCGTTGTGCTGGGGTCGTGGCATGGTCATGATCGCGTGATGGGGTCGTAGTGGTAGACTATATGCTAAACTTGTGTGGTGAGCTATATGATCTAACCATCTGAGCTGTTAAAGACTATCAACAATTGAGGACAGTTGTCTTCTGTTCCGGTGGACTATCAAGCTGAAAAATAGTTACTACAAGTGACCTGCAGGGTAAACCTTAGCTGATCTAAAGTGAAAATCTAGAGGAACTTTCTTGATGGAGTTGAGATAAGAAGAGACAAAGGATAAATATGAAAACACCTAGGGATCTAAAGGAAGTCCTTGGGTTCTACAAGAAGGGTTCTTGGGTTCTACGAGAAGGGTTCTGGATGATCATCGAACTTTGTGTAATGATCAATGGTCACGAGGGTGTGTGCAGTGATTGTTATATTGTAGACACGCATCTTTGGATGGATGACCCAAGTCCTGAGTGATGCGGATCGAGCTGTTTTTTTTAAATAAGTGACGTGGGGAGTGCAGTATGTGCGTGATCATACCCCCCAAGTGCATTAGGATGGAATGTCCCGGACGTCGTTATGTGATGATACTTCTCTAAAAAGAAGTTATAGTCCATTCCGGTTTATATAGAAGGACTTGAACTTCTGCCACTATGGCAAAAGGATAATGCATTCAACATTGAGTACTGGAAACTAACTCTTCAAGAAAATTAACTCATGTTGAAGCAAAACCGAAATTGGAGGAGGCCATTTTATATGAAGCAGGTCCATGTGGAACGATTGAGAGTTCCAACAACTGAGATTAATATCTTACTTTGGTGGGTTGTACGATTCTAATCTGAAATATAGTCATCAAAGATAAACTGGGTTTGTATAGACAGACCAAGGGACCTATATGGCCATGTGATCTGTATGACCAACCTGAGATAAGCTTTGTGCCCGTGTACACACAAGTAAGGTATTAGGATGATTAAGGCCATATGGATTGGATTGGTAGTCATGACTCCAATCATACGTTGTTCTTCATACATCATCTTTCGGCCAAAAATGATGGGAGACAGAAGGAAAGGTGCTGGGAGGCAAGCCCAATCTCTTTCTTTTGCACTTAATCTAAGTTCGAGGAACTTAGGACCTGTGTGGTCGTTACAACTGAGGTCAGTTGTCTTTTACCCTAGTGGGCTGTTACAATTTCAAGCTAAATCTTACAGCAGTCGCTTAGTGAGGCCTTCTGAGGCACATCCATAATAGCCGTAAAGGGTGGAAAAGCCATATAAGGAGTGAGCCTTATATGCCAAGTGCCTTTCTGAAAGGTCTTGGGAGGAAAGGGCCAAGGGGGAGCTAGTAGTATAAATAGAAGAGAAGGGCGTCCAATGGAAGATCATCTTGATCTCTGACCTCTCAAACTGTGTGTGTGCAGGGATCATGGGAACGGTAGCCTTCTCTCAAGCTAACTCTCACCTCGGTGGGGAACTTATATTCTTCTGAGTTCATAGGTTGGGTGGCAAGTCCTACCCCTTTCCTTGCAGTCTCCAAAGTCCTGTGTGGACTTAGCCTGATTCGTCTTGCTATTCATAACAATATGGCTGCTTCCCAGGTCTTGCATCGCTGCCTCATCAGTACTAGCAGGCTCACATACTAATGAGGGTTGTCTACTATGTTCATCCAAACTAGCATCAGCTGACCTATCAGGCAACACATTCCTAGATGCTTGCTTGCAAGGCTCTGTTTGAACATGAACACTAGGGTCGACATCAAGAAGCTTGCTATGAGAAGTTGATGGAAGAGAATCATCTTTTTCTTGCATTGCTAGTTCCAGCAGGCTTGTATTGGTTGCTACCCGGCGCCTGTCATAATAAATAGCAGCATTGACTCGTTTCTTGCATCTCAGAGCATTCTTTGTAGTCTCATCTAGTGCGAGCATTCTTTGTAGTCTCATCTAGTGCAGCATATGCCTTTTGTCTCTTCTCTCTTGCAATATTCTTTGACAAAATCGCATGGTCTGCCAGGCACATAGTGTCAGCTGCACATTCAGCCTCATTCATAGTCTCATCACTGTTCGGTACTTTAGGTATATCCATGGGAATCTGTAGACTAGTAAGAATACTGTCTACATTTGGCGGTGGCTCCTTTCTCTTTCAGTAGCGGAGTGCATTATATTCACGGCACTTCCTTTGCTTTAATCCCTTCTCCTCCTTGGGGAGCGCTGCATAATGTTCATGACGCTTCTTATTTATTCTATCCCTTCGTTGTCTTTCCTCCACACTAATACCTTCAACTATTCGTTTGCCCATATAACAGCTACTTGAGCAATATCGTCTATAACTTCAAACTAAAAATATAGACACACTATTCTAAAATATATTTGGGAACACTCATCGTTGACTCTGCAATAAAAAAACGGCGAATCAGAGGCATTTCCAAGCACGTCCGTCACAAAAACAATTTGTTATAATAATTTGGAAATAACATGTTAAAATAATTTGGACATCCTTTGTCTCTGAGTGGAAGGTTGAAAAATGAGGGAAAAAGGGATAAGATATCCATATGACAATGCTAAAATCAGCAGCAGTGGAAGGTTGAAAAATGAGGGAAAAAGGGATAAGATATCCATATGACAATGCTAAAATCAGCAGCAGGAGAATCGCACGAAAGCACCTAAAGATCTATTTTCAAACTTCACTTAGAAGATAATCTAGATTTGACAATAGATAAGATTAAATTACATGGCTCTATGTTCAGGGACTAGTCACATGCATCATCATTGTACAACTAAATAATCTGCAAATGGGGTGGTGTGAACTTCAAGCTAGGTAGTAAGCAATGTCTTCTGACAACTCAACACTACTCATTCTAGGGTTGTCATTGTTCAATACCTGGTTTAGAGTGCCCGTTGCTGCTGGAACATGTCTCCACATTCAGCTCTCACAACTTTCCATATGAGATGCATACATGTCTGCAAGCCTTCAACACCTGTGCGGCAAGATATTGTAGCAAGAAACTGTAAATGCATGTTTGGTGTATTGAGTTTGCATGCTCTAGGCAATGTTAGTGGACAGCTATGCATGCCCATAATCAGTCAACACTCCTCATTCCAGGGTTTTTGGCATCTATAGGTCCATGGCAAATAGTTGTCATGTCTAGATTTTTCATGTTAAAAAATGCAGGCAATGATTATCATTGTTCAATACCTGCTTTGGAGTCTCCGTTGCTGGAACATGTCTTCACACTCAGCTCTCACAACTTTCCATATGAGACGCATATATGCCTGCAGGCCTTCAACACCTGTGCAGCAAAATCCTGCAGCAAGAGACTGTAAATGCATGTCTGCTGTACTGAGTTTGGATGCAGAACATTGGATGTACAAAGAAACGTCCAAGTATCCTGCACTATCACAAATGTACTTACTGCTTGTCAATCATGTCCTGATTAGTCCTATTCTCCCATTGCATCATGTACATTCTATCAATCTTCCAAACGCACTTCGATATGTGAACCTTTACCTGATTCTAGTCTATTAAATTGAATAAGCTGTGGTCTTGGCAGTCTAGTCTACATGATTATATGCTCTATTTCACAAGGAATTTCTGCCTAAAATCACAGCATTAGGTGGTAAGTTTTATCTTGAAAACATGCTAACATCGATCTAGGTTTGGAGGTGATGTTTAGATTCCAACCAATCTACTCAAAAAGCTTGCGTAGCCGATGCATCTTCTGTGTAAGGACTACCACTTCAAAATAATGCGAATACTGTGAATGATCAACCCAGAAGTAAAAATGAAATTGGAATTACCTAGGTCTATACCAAATAATACCACTGCTTCAGGCCTTTGTTCCTCAACGTGCCAACCAAATAACCTGCACGAAAATATGATTAGAATAAACTTGATAAGTTGTGAAGGTGAATGCTTTGCTTGATGGAATCCAACATATTGAAACTCACGCACATGCATAATAACTAATGAAATGCAGGAGCATCGCAAAATTCAAATTGGAACATACCATGCATATGGAAGCACTACCTAGATGGCATACACAATGGCTTTATTTAGACTCACTCATGTAGCTATAGTTAAAGGAAGGCGTCCTGGCTTCTCTAATTTCCCACGTTCAAGGCTGAATGGTTCAATCAATGCTATGGTCTTTAACAGAATGGGCCGAGCAAGTCATTCTTCGCTGAATTTCCATGCCCGAAATAACCACTTTTGAAGCCATCCTATTGCAGGAAACAACAATGTTACCACTGCTTTAGCGGAGCAAAGATGTAAGGAAACACTGTTGCCAGCATGCGCATTTATGTGGGCATGTAAACACTCCTCAAACGACATCAAGAACAACAGCAGAGCAAAGCTACATGGCATTTTTTTGTGAGCCCTATTATGATTATCGCTTGCCTGATTTTTGAGTTCCTAATTGGCAAAGACAATTACGCACTGTGCATTCTATAATCCAAGCCATATGCTTTGATGACCTAGAAGAAGTCTCGCATCCAATGTCTCATATATGCTTTGACGATAAACCGCACAAGACAAGCCCAAGTATCTGAGGCGCAATCAATAGAGCAGATAAAATAATAGGTAAAAGACATACCACTATAACGCACACCAACGACGACGACAGCGAGCAGCGGGCAACGAGCCGGATTTACCAAAACAATAGTATCTGCCTCACAACACACGCACGCTCAACCATCCGATTATCCACGTCATCCATTCGATTATCCGCGTCATCCAAAAGGGATGGCCAAGATGGCCCAAATATGTCCATCACAATCGAGCAATTTGGGCCGCACATTCGAGCAATTTGGGCCGCACATTTTTGCCCTTAGACGGCCAATATCTTATCTTATATATGAATGTGGCGGCCTGATGTAAATCTATATAAAAAATGTGCTAACGCACTGTGGGTTGCTTGCCGTCGGAAAATCAGCGGGTTGCTAGCACTATGGGAGTCAAACAGGGATGCCCGATGTCGCCGACGCTCTTCGAACTGTACATTGATAAGCTGGAGGCATGGATGCATCACCATGGGGGGGGGGGGGGGGGGGGG
>JAANSK020169332.1:0-14959 GCA_011763485.2 Isoetes engelmannii
CTGTAGTATGGAATGCTAAGGGCAATACAAAAAGGTATTGTAATAACGCAACATGGATGCAGAATTCCTGCATTGCAATTCCTGCATTGCATGAGCTCATGCAGGCTCATTCTACATTGTTGATTATTGCCACGAGTGCAATGTCTGACACTTCAAAACTGACAAGGTATTACATGAGGCGGGATTTGAACCCACAGGCCACCAAATCTTGCTTTCTCTAAAAACCCTCGCACAACAGAAAAAAAAAAAAAAAACAAATCCTCCCCCTCAAACCATCCTGGCGCCTTGAGAATCCGCTCCCCATGCATCTGACGGAGTTCCCGGCATGGATTGGAGATCTGTCCTTGCAATACAAATCATCCTGCCCGCAGGGAGCGGTTGCTATTTCAGAACCTTGGACGCAGGCCCACAAATCCAACAAGAAGACAAATGAAAACCTTCGGAAACAGCTCATTCGCCATTAAGCAGCTCTAATAAGCCAAAAAATACGAATTTTTATACAATACATAGCCAAAACCTTACTCCAAACCATGTAAACACAATATGAAACTCAATAAGGAATGTTTATGAAACATAATATTTATGTACCTATTATTATGATGGATGGGGTTGAGATATTGCAAGGAACCAAGAAAAGATCAAGGAGAATAAGGAGGCATCTTATTACTAAATAAGGGATATCTAAAATTCATAAAAAGGTAATATGAAGGGGTCGTGGATATTAAACAAAAGACCTTGAGGTAATAAAGGGCAAGTGCTTGGTGAAAAAGGCTAAAGTCGTGAAGACATTTATAAGTAGAAGGTTAAATTGAGTTGGATATATCTCCGCAACCAGAGCTTCGCTTGAGGCAACTTTTACTTCCCTAGAACCGTCTCAGAGTCTAGCTTCCGAATTGGGTTGACACTTCCCGCAATTCATCCGTATGAGGAAGTAATGGCAAAAAGCATGACGAGGGGTCACAGATGACTGCCACAGCGCCATCACAGTTTGTGACTATTGAATCCTGAATTATTATTTATTTTCCAAGCCAATTATTGTTCCCATTGATCAGTGACGTGGAGTAGTTTGATCAATTCTGTAAGGCCAGTAAGCCAGAACCAGTGTGATGTATTTGCCTTAACCCAGTAGATCTGGTTGGATGGTTAATCTACCTGCAATAAAGAGTATGATCTTAAATTTTTGGATGTGTATATCTATGGTAGATGAGTAATTATGATTGCAATGTAATAGGCTTGAACATGGTATACTAGATTTGTACACCCATGGTAGATAAGTAATTATGATTGCAATGTAATAGGCTTGAACATGGTGTACTAGATGTGAATGCCTCTTGGTAGATGAGTAATTATGTATGTAGCACAATAGGCTATACCATGCTAAAAAGGGAAATTAACCGAGTGTTAAGGTGGCATCCGCTAGCTTCAAGGAGTAAAACATCAAGATTTCTCATCCACCAGTAGTTTCGGCCATTTTACAGTGATACGAAGATTCCTTCCTCAAAACCCTTGATTATGGGATCGGCCATTCAAGACACATTGCTATTCAAAGCATTCTATACTATCCAAGCAAGACCGTATGTTGGAATCACACGGGACGGGACATAATTCAATTGGAGGTGATGACCCGGACGAGATTTTAGCAGAGGGTTTAATAATGAATGACCAGACTGACATTAGGCATGACCAAGAAAAATCATATCTAAGATATAATTAGCTTAACCCCTTTTATCATAAGAACCATTGTGCCCCTATGAAGTAAAAATTAAAATCTAGTGTGTTCACTGTACATGCCCAAAAAAACTTTATATACCATCCACAAATTGCTTGGAAAGGATGATATTCTTCACAACTAAGATATCATCCTCAACTCTTCATATTGTCCTCAAAAGGATCCTACTTGTGTTAAGAAGAAGAAGAGAAGCATATATTCCTCGTGTTTTGGCCAATATTGTAATAATCCAGGGGAGGCTATTACCGCATATTACACTGATTTCTTAAATCACGTAATTTCTTTTCCACATTCCTCGGTCTTCTTGCACAGTAACTCACAGGTAACTATGGCACTGGTTGTCGTAATAGCCCCCCTCACGATTATTACATGGGCCAATGGCCCAGGGAGGCCATTACGCCCTGCTTGGCCTGCCAAGCCCATTACACCCTGCTTGGCTTGGCTCGCCCTAATGGGCTCACCAGGGCCTTACAGGCGTAATGGCCTCCCCCGGGCCATTACCCCTCCCTTTATGGGTTGTTGGACGTGCAGATTACCCATCTCCATGACTAGGCTTGCCTGGTGAGGGGCAGTTTTTTAATAAAAGAAATCAGGGATGTCACAAATTTAGCCTATGCTTTTCAGGAAAAGTTTAATAAAAAAGGTGCAGGTGGATAAAAGTTTCACCAAAGGGTTTATCTTTGGACCACTCTGTTCTATTCTTTGATCTACTCGCTCCTCCGTGCCTTGCCTTGTTTCGGCGAATCGTCTACTCAAGTCTTAACCATGTCTCGCAAGTTCTTCGTCGGTGGCAACTGGAAATGCGTAAGTGTTTTCTCTCAATGCAGCTCCTTCCATCTCATTTTGCTTAAGATCTCATGTAAAAACAGGGTTTCTTTGTATCCTCTGCTTCAATCTATAGCTCATTCCTTGTAGATCTGTTTTTCCTTGCCTGTTTTCTGGCTTTTAATGTTATGGCCACTGTTTTTTCATCTGTATAAGCAGGTCCTTTTTTTTTTATTTCTGGTTCGATCTATGGCACTTTCTCTGCAAATCTGCTTTTCCCTTCTTGCTTTAGCTTTCAATGTTATGGCCACTGTTTTTTCATCTGGAAAAACAGGTTCCTTTTTTTTCTTTATCTCTGGTTCGATCTATAACACTTTCCTCTTGCTTTAGCTTTTATTGTTATGGCCGCTGATTTTTCATCTAGTTTTTCATTTTACGCATCCCATAGATGTCAACAATTGATTCAGATCCCGATTTTCTTTGCATGCTATTGCAGAACGGTACTCTGGATGAAGTTAAAAAGATCGTGGGTACTTTGAATGCTGCCTCTATTCCTTCTTCAGATAAAGTCGAGGTCGTCGTCTCTCCGCCCTTCATTTTCCTTCCTTATGTGAAGGATACGTTGCGGCCTGAAATTTTTGTTGCTGCCCAGAACGCATGGGTAAAGAAGGGTGGTGCTTTCACAGGAGAAATCAGTGCAGAGATGCTTGTGAATCTGGGAATCCCCTGGGTGATTCTGGGACACTCAGAAAGAAGAGCTCTATTTGGAGAATCAAATGAGTTTGTAGGAGACAAAGTGGCTTATGCTTTAGGCCAGGGCCTTAAAGTTATTGCATGTGTTGGTGAAACTCTTGAGCAGAGGGAAAGTAATCAGACAATGACTGTCGTTGCTAAACAGTTGAAGGCTATAGCAGACAAAGTGACAGACTGGAAGAATGTGGTTATAGCTTATGAACCAGTTTGGGCTATTGGTACTGGCAAAGTTGCTACCCCTGATCAAGCTCAGGAGGTACATGCAGAAATACGGAGTTGGCTTAGTGAAAATGTGAATTCCCAAGTCGCTGCCTCTACCCGAATCCTTTATGGAGGTTCTGTTACGGCCTCCAATTGTGCAGAATTAGCAGTGAAGCCTGATGTGGATGGCTTCCTTGTTGGGGGTGCATCATTGAAGCCGGAATTTGTGGACATCATCAACTCTGCAAGTTTGAAGGAATGATCAGAAGCTCAAATCCAGAAGCTCTCTTTAGATTAAATAAAACGTTATATAATCTAATGGTCTGCTGGTTTCTCACCAGGCCAGTATGGAATAATAATTAATATGGTTGAAATATTATCCATATTAATTCCAAATTAGTCTACTCCTAATCAGAAAGGTCTTTGAATCTAATTAGAAAGTTCATATCACTAACTCAAGTTTCAGGCTCTTTACTGTATCAGGCGCCTTTGTTTGCCATAGCATGTTCATTAGCTTTCCTGCATTATTTCAAGTTGTCTTCCTTAACCTGCAAGCTATCTGTCACTAGACAGACAAGAAAGCGGCTTTTCAAATCTCTACAAAATAGTTGTTTCTACTTCACTTTGCTGTTGCCGTTGTACCATTTTTCTTAACAATTTTCCCATCTATCACTCCCTTGCCTTTTGGTCTTGAGATAATTGCACAGTAAAAGTCATTTTACAACCTCAACCTTTTATCTCATGCATCACCAACTCAGATATTGTGTTTATCAATGCAAACGTTTCCCTTGTTAAGGAGCGTTTTGTTAGGAACACAAGTTCCAAATCTCTTTGAAACAGCTGTTTAAAACAGTTGTGGCCCAGTCTGCTCTGCTTCTCCATATGTTTTGCAGGCACTTAGAAAGCTGTCAATGTTTCTCCAGATGGTGAACAGGGCATGCTATTGACTAATCAATTTGCCTCATATAGGTCTCTAGAATGGGCAAGAAGATCAATAATGCATGTATTATGTTCTTCTGTTGGCAGAATGCCATAGTCTTCCGGGCTTTGAAGTATTTCTTTCCCCTGTTCATCAGGCCAGAATGGCTGCAGGCAGTAGTAATATAGCACTTGAAAGTTGTCTCATCTGGCTCTGCAAGATGTTCTTGCACCTGCTGAAAACATTCCATGGCAGTCTTAACTCGTACCGCATAGTACTCCATAACATTATGAAGCCACATTTTGTATACATGTCTATCAAAATATTGGCAATTGAAATATCTTTTTCAACTCCCTTTCCTAGGATTGAAGTGTAGATTTTCTGATATGCCCTCAAGTTGCATTTGTTTAAAACATCTTAATGCTTCGCTATTTGATCCCATATCAAAAAGAGGTAACCTGTCAAAACTTCCCAAGCCTCTATCATGGAGCCAGATTTAATATACATGTTCAAGAAATGATAGCAATCACAGTTGTAGCTGGTTATTTTATTTTGATTTCAAGAGCAGGCGAGGGTTTGCTGCACCGAGTTTTATATTAGGTGTAGATGCTGGGCTGGAATGAACATGGGACTTTGGTCCCGTTTCTCTTCACCGCCCCTACTTCGCATGTTCTAGCACCAGGTTGGCTGGGAGACAGAAAGCCATAAACATAATGCGCTTTCAGAGAGAAGTTTTTTTCGAGCTGCTCCTTTAGGAGCCAATTATTCACCTGTCCATTTTGCATTTTCAAGATACAGTCATTACACAAGTCATTGCCATGATTCTTTGTCTTAACATGGGGCTGATCTGGGCAGAGTAGATAAACTAGGAATGATCTAAAACACATTTCATATCTGTTTTAACTATAGAGAACATGCCTTCAACTATTTTCCATCGCTTTGTGCTTCTTGCAGGTTTATATTAGTAAGGCCTAAAAAATGCAGGAAACTTATTTTTGGAGCTTCAACATAACATCAGATCTGTTTGGTCATTCAACATATCTTCAGCAATACGTTAGAGGTCTATATATGAATAGTAGCATGCACAAGAATGCTAAATGTTATGGTGTTTGCAGGATTCTCTGATGTTAGAAGATGATTGGGGGAGAGCTTATTATAATTTGTATGGGATTTCTTACAAAGTTCAAGGGCAAGCAAGTAGACGATAATGATACTCCTTTTGCACTGGAATTTCGGCGCATCATTATCCAAATACATGTGGTGGTAAAATAAGTTCAACATCCTTTTATCTTTGATACATAATCTTGCAGTTGAATGTTCTAGTTGAAGGGACGTACTCTAAACCCAGTGCCCAGCTTCAATGTCGAAAGACCATTACTAAGTTTCATGGTAAAAGAAGCTTTCCTGTAAATCAACCTTTGGTTTGCTATTTAGTTTTTCTATTCTTGCACAATTGGGGGGGCGAGGGGTCACCGAAAAACAACCATGCCCCGCTATGTTTTGTTAATGGAGGTGAAAGTGAGAAAGAAATTTTAGCATTTGTGGGACAAGTTCTACTTTTAAATCTATTGCTACAATTCTGCAGTCGACTGCCTATGTTCTATCCTTTTGTTTAAATCTTCTTTTATGTTAATTATTCTTCAAACTACATACCTCTTCCTGACATTTACAAGGGCATTTTACCATGTTATGTCTTTATCTCAGATATTGTTATTTTATGGTGCCCATATATTCTGCAGATTAAATCTGAACCTTTGCGGCACTTGGTAGCTGATATTTCCTGTGTAGGACAATGAGTGCATGATGTTAGCTACTAAAAGATATGTGGATGTAATATATGCCACTTTATTGATGTGTTGTTTACTTTCTTCTATACTCAGGTTGACTGCTTAATTTCTTGGTTTCTGCATTTCAGAGTGTTATCAGTAAAGCAGTAGTCAACAATGATGTGAAAGGCGGGTTACCTTGGTCATGGGCAGTACATATGTTGGCAAGCGTTTTAAATTATGATCCTGTGTTTATGGACATTGTCAAAATGCAGTTCTACCATGTAAATCTTGCTGAATTCAAAGCCTACAAAGGCAGACTAAGCTATGAGATCAAGGCTTAATCTTCTGAATGGGAGCATGCAGAGCCTCTGTCGAATGCCAGCAGAGGGAGGTTTGAAGTGGAGACATTTTTCTGCTTCCAAAAATTACCTTCGAGCATTTCGGATGGTGGAATTTTTATTCATCGTCATGTGCTACATTGGCATTCCATGTTTAGAAACAGATAAAATGCTTTGATTTTAGCTGTGTTTATAGTAAATCTGGCACATGTGCTCATTGAAGCTTTATAATCTGTAAAAGCCTTAGGATCATCTGCATCTTCTGGTATAATAGGCCATCCATTCCCACTGACCTTGCCCTCTCTTGCTATTTCCCTTTGGAACCACTGTCAAGATTACTTGGAAATTAAAATTCAAAGATAATGTATAAATTATTTAAAAGGAAAGCAGATTGTAATTTAAGGCTAAACGGTTTCCTTACATCCAGCTTGATTCTTGCGTAAACAGAGGAATTATAGCTTTATTAATTTGTTTTGTCCCATAGTAAATTTATTTGCAATATTTTCTTTGACATTTCAGCTCTTGATCGATCCGCAACTGTGTTGAAAATACTGGTCTAATACTGAAGTGTGTCCCTTTAGAATCTGCCTACTTTTTGGTTCGAGAATCCACATTTGGAAAAGTTAGGCAACCAAATATGCAATGCAGAGAAGGACGTGATAGATTTAAAACCTAGGGCGTTGTAGAAAACGAAAACATATTACTCTTCTTGTCGATCATTCATTGGCTACGAGCTCAGGAAAATACAATTGCCCTACAGGATTCTAGACCTTTCATGCTCGATGTGGATGGCTTTGTTAATCATCAACGTTCAGATAACCTTTGTCTTATAATGGCAAGATAAAGGATGTTCAACTTTGGATTTTTAAAGATAACCTTTGTTTCCATAATGGCAAGATAAAGGATCTCAACTCTGGATTTTTAAAGCTTACTCGTGAACATAGACGGTTGCTGGATAGTCTTGCTGAATAGTCTAACTTAAGGCATTGGTTGGTGTTGTGTATACAA
The DNA here is from genome assembly GCA_011763485.2 of Isoetes engelmannii. NCBI lineage: Eukaryota > Viridiplantae > Streptophyta > Lycopodiopsida > Isoetales > Isoetaceae > Isoetes > Isoetes engelmannii. The sequence goes on from JAANSK020169332.1 coordinate 7,483, forward strand.
TCGTTATGTACTAATAATATGAAATAACACCATGAAATATAGTAGCAGTGAAATATAACCAATGATCGAGTACTCTAAACCCATTAGTTCTTTCTACTTTATATGTTGAACTACCTTCCTACCTCGACCATGTTGTACTTAATGCAGAAGTCATGGGTGTCCACCATCCAACGCTCACTATATGCACCATAATCTTCCACCTCTTTTAAAATCAAGAAGTGCTAGCCAAATGTATTTTGACCTTGTTGAGTGATAACTGATAAGTGCATACAGATTTACAAGCTTATTAGTTATTGTAGGTCTGTCAAACATATTTATTCATGTGGCTTATCTGTGGGGGACAATAGAACACACTAAAAGTTAAAGTCTTTGCTTGGTGATCGCCAAAAGTTGATAATATTGCAGGCCAACGTAGTAATAGTAATTGCTTGATACCGAAAGAATACCAATAGCCCAAACTGGTTCATAAGCTATGACCGCATTCTTCCAGTCTGTCACTTTGTGCGCTATAGTCTATAGCTGTTCAACAATGACAACCATTGCCTGATTGTTTTCCCTCTGTTCAAGAGTTTCACCAACACATGCAATAAATTTAAGACCTTGGCCTAAAGCATAAGCCACTTTGTCTGTTCAAAGGATTAGGTGTTCAATGCTTTCCAGCTTTACGTTGCGGAGGTAGAACGTGAGACATCTTCACGTATAAAATCTTTAAGCATTTTTCCTGTAAATCAACGTTTGGTGTTCATGAACAATGAGGGGCGGGAACTCGGTGGATGTTTTGTTGATGGAGGTGAAAGTGCAAGAGAACTTTTAGCATTTTGGCACATTATTTGGATACAATTTCTACTTAAAAACCTATTTTCCACGCAAATGCTTACACAAGTTGGTTTTCAAAGAGTATGCTCTATCGTTTTGAAACTCTGCATGTCAATTCTCAATGAGAAATCTATGGAAATCATGGGTGATGTTCAAAACTGCCTGGCTGGTATCAAAACTTTGATCTTTATTCTCAAGACAATGGATGCCATCAATCCTTCTTAGTTCTATAGTTTGAACTGAAACCTGGTACCCAAACTGGTGTAGACTTTTGGTATTTGCTATAGGCCTCAGCCCTGTTTGTATCAGCTAGCATCCTTCTTTCCACCAAGATTGTGACATATGCCAGGCACATGCTATTTACAAAAGCACCCATCATTGCCCAGCTCTGACCAACATTCCAAGAAAATAATGCTAATCCCCACCACCACATCTGCTCGCCCACATAGTTTGGATGCCTGGAGTAATGCCATATGCCCTGATCAAGAACAGGAACTGTAGCAGCTCCAAGCTCCTTCAGTCTTCTATTTTGTAGTACAAATTTATGAAGTTTTGTGTCTGCATTATAAGCTATTGCAATTCCCAGAATGCAGAGAACCGTGAACAGGCTGTCAAAAAAACTCCATGCTTTCTTACTATTGTAGATTGTGTACAGAGGAAGGCATATGCCTACCAAAAAAATCTGCAGTGAGAGATCATGATGTTAGCTCTTCTCACCATCAAATTGTAGCTTGAGATCAGGACAACTACTTAAATTTCGTCTTTAACGAAAGTATATAAAGAAGCACAACCTTATTAACATCTAAAAGAGACCGCTTGGGTGATCCAACCAGTTTTATCATTCAAAATTCTTAGCTACTTGGCAAAAGAATTATTTTACACCAGTCTTCATGGTTGCTGAACGATTGCATGTGACTAATTATATTACTTCCTCACCACTAGTAAAGAAAGGGGTTATCGGCATTCAGATGGAGATAGAACCTCGCAAGGACCACATCTCAGCCTGCTATTTCAGTAAAGCTTGGTAGAGATATAAGGTTGTCCAATTAGCATTCTGTGAAATGTAACTGGCAAGATAGCAGAGTTGTCCCTTGTGCCAACTCTTTCCAGCTTTATACAAGTGGAAAGGTTTGTCGTATTCTAGGTGAGAAAGGATCAAATATTACCAGAAAATCTTCCATTCTGCTCTATGCAGATGATGATTTTGTCATAAATCAATGGCCAGAAGGCCTTCTGCTCAATTAATCTGATTTAGGATAAAAAAATGTGTGGCTGGGGACTGCATCAGAGGGTTCACAAAAATGTGATCCATGGTGAGAAATTTCCTACTAAAGCCAGTCTAATATGTTGCTCTAAGAATGTTCCTCTAGTGAGTTGACAACACCTCCTAACATGCCCTATCCAGTTGGTTCATTTGGTCTCCAACCTTTAAAAAGTATTTGATGATAATGAGATACTCAGCTTGAAGATCTTGGTAGTTCGTGGTTTCTCTAGTGTTCCATTTGCTTATAGCCTCTCATTGAAGATGGAGGAGGCCGTGAATGGCCACCTCTTTATGCAAGAAATTCAAGTATATCCAACCGAGAGAGGCTAATGTGTTGGCTTCTTACACACATTTCTTCAGATTTTCAATGACGGATGTCCTCATCCCATGAAAACAATTCGAAGAGTCATTCTCATCAATGGAGGGCATATTTCATAATGCTGCAATTCCTATGTTGGTGATTTCAAGTTAGCTAAATTCTTGGTACTGTTCATCTCGTCCATCAATTGTGAAGCAAGCTTGCCAATTATGTTAAGCACCAATCTTTGCCCTTTGGGACTCCCTGATCTGGGAAATTTATTACTGTTGGACCTTCAGTTAGACTGTACGAATGGAATAAACAAAACCAGATATCACAAGAATTATGGTTGGCATCATTTTTGGTAAAAGGACGTGAACAGTGGGCTGATAAAAGGGCCCATGCAAAAGGGCACTGGCACACATTATGGATTGCAGAATGTTTAAGCCCAGTATTAGATTAGCATGTCCCTCCATCAAAATTTCAACAAACTTGAGAAAATCACTCTGTTTCCTTACAAGAAATGGAGCTTACTTGTTGTGATAAATAGACTGTAAAGAAAGAAATCCACCACCAACTTTTCCCATATTTCTGCCTCATCTCTGCAAATCTCCAGTCTTCTCGTTTGCCCCAGTTCCAGTCTTCTCTTCGAAAATATGAATGCGTAAGTCTAATGCTCCATATCCAGACCAAAGTAAGGACCACTCTGGATCTGAATGGATCGCTGTTAGCAGACGGGTGTGCTGCATAATAATGGGCCATCATAACAGGTAGGATTGTCCAGTATGGATCAATCAGCTTTATAATAGCAAACACATAAACTAGGTCAATTTCTCTAGAATATTAAAACAGTTTGAAGGAAACAAACTTACCCATGTGCTACCCTGCATCAAGCTGATGATCCAGAACAAAATATTCACGTTGAAGAAGAAAATAACATTGAGCAGACCGATGGGATGAACGTATCCCCATGAACAAATATGCTGCCACCGGATTTGCCAATGCTGGGGTAGATGTTGCAATCCGGCAGGGCATGCATGCAGAAAGAGAGCATAGAACAGGAAGCAGGGTACAGCTACCACCAATGCAAGGCCTGCATTAAACAGATTGCTGTGCTTGTTGGGTGGAAGACGCCGTTGCTGGCTACTACTGACCATATTTCTTACCCAACGCTTCAATCTTGAAATCAGCCTCCGGAAGAAGGTCGAAGAAGGTCAAATGCCATAAAATCCTAAATTACCAAAATGCCCCGACTTTTTGTATCGTTCCTTATGGGTCATTCCTTGGGGTTTTTTTTGGATCATTGGATCCAGGCATATTTGCTAGAATATTAAAAATCAAGGTGTGAGGTATTTACACCTCACACCCCCGTTCAACAAAACACTCCCTTGCGTCTGTATATACGCACCAAAATACAAAGCAATGTGAAGAATACGTGGCCACGAAGCAAAACAGGCGCAAAGCTACAAGCAGGCTAGCTAGAAGCAAGAACGTCGAAACTAGAAGCTAGAAACAGCAAAGCTAGAAGCAGGTCTGCACCGGAAGCAGAAGCAGCAAAGCACCGGAAGCTGACTCCTCCAGGCAGCGGAGCTTGAAGCTTGAAGCGACTCCTCCAGGCGGAGCTTGAAGCGAAATTTCAAAGCAACAGAGTGCCAGTGGTAGCTTTGCACCAGCGGAAGCTTTCCTAGTTTCAGGGAAAGCTTGCATCAGGAGAGCCATGCTCCACGGGATCCTGTTCTGCCCCGCCCGCCATGCCCGAGCAACAAATGGCCAAAACTTCTATAACTGTACCATTCCTTGCCCAACAAAAAAATAAATAAAAACCCAAACCCCCTTCTTTTTCGCCCCACTATTGACCAAATCATAGTAAGAGACAATTTAGACACCTCGCTACAATTACTTCCCTAGAAAATATCTGGTGGTATCCCCAAAGCGTTTTGGGAAAAAATCTTAGTAATAACGGCCTAGGGTTGATGGGCATAAGTTGGGGAAAAAATCTTAGTACTAACTGCCTAGGGCTGTTGGGCATAAGTTGGGAACTTGTAAATGATAAGGTGATAAGGTACCAATAATACCCAAAAAATCTTAGTAATAATTGTCTAGGGTTGTTGGGCATAAGTTGGGAGCTTGTAAATGATAAGGCAACAATGATACCAATGTGATGCTCACTGCTATGTGCACTTCCCTTTCATATGAGTCTAAATCTAACACCAATACTTAAGAAAGTGAGGCTCCTCCTTTGCTAGTTGTAGTGGCCCTAGGATCACTAGTCGTAATTCAATAGATTCATTGAGGCCAGTGCGACATATACGAAAGAGCTGCTCCTTTGCTTACACACTAGCCCCTAGTTGACTGGACAAAATTTTTGGCTCTGTAGTGCCGACCACATAGATATTATAATTCTGAGATGGACAGTTGTATCGTGCTCCCCAGCAGTGGCCATGAACAAACACAGACCCTTGCAAAATGTTCCCTTTCTTCTGCGTGACAGCCTCTGCTATTTCCATACACCATTTTTTTCTCCGGGGTTGGAGTGACAACTTTGTGTGGCTGCACGCGCTCGCAAAGCTCTTGGGATGTATCAATCGCTGCAAATACATGAACGCAATTTAACATGCAAGTCACGCAACACTCAGTAGGATAGCAGGCGTGATCCCACCAAGCAATCCACTAGCAAGTAATAGTAGTAAATATAATTAAAAAATTCATACATGGAAAGATAAAGAAAGCAAAGCACACCTCGTAGAGATCGCCACGTCGATATTTGCGAGTTTTGTTTCTAGTGAGAATTTAAACAAACTGAGCCGGATAGAGTACAATGGCCAACTCCGATATTATAGTAACGGAAATAGTTACATGTTGGACAGTCCAGTTTAGGACGTCAAAAAATGCTATACAAAACTGGTGGCCACCCCAACTAAAAAGTCTGAAATCCTGTATCTCCATTGATCCATATGCTGCACATATCTGGGCATCGAGAAGTAGTGATTTGAGAAGTGAGCAGGCATGGAGCAACACATTTTGATAGTCCGTCATAGGATATACCAGCAATAGTTTCAAAAGCAAGTCCATATCTGCCACTAGGCAGTTTGCGCGCTCAGGTAATATGTACTCTAGGCTAAACCTTGAAGCATGCATGTGCAATGGATCAGTAGGAGCAGCTAATATGGCTTCTATGCTATGGGCAACATGTTGTCGCACACGGACAAAGACCTCTCAATCCTTCTCTACTTCAGTGTTGCTTGATGATGCTACGTCTATCGCGCTTCCTAGGGAAGGAATGGAAGAGCAGTATTATGATTTGCTAAGGACCATGAAAAACATTAAAAAATAGCTATGGCCAAGTAGGCAAGGCGTCTGCCTCCAAAGACTCACTGTGGCGATCTAGGTGAGCACACAAGCTTTACATAAACATGAAGCTCTCAAGAATCACCACCGGGAACCTCCAGGGCAAGGCCAATCGCCAGCTAATTGCAAGCATTGTGAATAGCCTTGCTCCGAAGTTTCGCCGGTGGCGATACTCAAGTGCTAGGTTATGTGATGTATAGAAATAAAACTGAGAAGGATCGCAATGCGAACCTCCAAAGCAAGGCGATACGCCAGCTATTCCTTAGATGCCGACTCAACTTGCTTCGAAAGTTTGCGATGGCGATCCTTCCCAGCTAGGAAGTTTAATATATACTGCGATCCTCAGAAGGATTGCCACCGCGTAACTCTAGAAATACAATACTGTATAAGAAATCAATGCTTGAGCAAATCGCGTTGGGGATCTTCTCGAGCTAAAATTGACGATGTAACTAGATAAGATAGTTCAATTCTGAGTTGATGCTAAAAAAGGATCAAAATATACCTTTCGGGGCAACTCTCGCTTGCACCATCGAGAGTTGGATCGAGAACGACGATCGACTTTCTTGGGTGCTGGGAGAGGTGGGCAGGCGCTTGCGAAATTTCTAACCCGGCCCGAAAGTTATATAGGAATGCCTGTATCTATTACAGGCTGCCCATGCATCAGCAACCGTAACCCTTGGCTAGTGCGCCCGTTGCAATTAAGTCGCCATAATGGCACGTACGCATCCTTTATACGACGGCTGTTATAAATACCGGGTTATTTACGGTCACCAGAAAAATAGGTGAGTTACTGGCGGAGGTACACGATACTGTAAAAGTTGAAATTTCAATGATCATAACTTTTTTGAATTATAAGCATCATTGCATATTCAAAAGAAATTGAATATGCTAGCCAAAAGAATCAACGAGGTACTAGAAAATCTTGTATCAAAATATCTCATGGCAGTTGAAATCTTTCTACATTTTAAATTCTCCCCAAGTGAAAATTGAACCTGGCATCCTCTCCATTGTGGCTCACTGGAAATTTTCTCTGATTCTTATCCACCTCGTCAACTCAAGCGGTCAATCATTCTTCCAGGGCGCTCAGTTCATTCTTCTAAGGTGCTCAGACAGCCGTCATCCGGAATTCTATTCAGGTGTCCAAGCACTCGTATCTATTCGTTTGAATTCTTTCTGTCACGAAACCTTTCTAGTGCTTGATTCTTTCTTGCTTACTTAAGATGGCTGACGTCTAATGATGGTTTTTAGATTGTAATGGCTATATTAGGTCCAATATCTCTGTATAGAGTGTATCATCGAATTTTGCTTTTAGCCACGCCTGCACCGACCTGGAAACAGTAGGCACACAACCTCCTGTGGAACTGGTCTGAATTGCATTGCTGACCATGCAGATCGTAGGGGCGATCACCTTGAGCTAGAATAACTATACACTACGTTCCCCCAGACAAGTGGGAGGAAAAAGAATAGCAAGTTGAACTTAAGACTGATGGTGCGCACCACCCTCGGCTTGAGGCTATTGCATACGTGATGTACCAGACCAGTGGGGGCATCAAAGACACCTGATGAGGTACTTACTACACAGGAAGCTGGATTTGAGGATGGCGATCACGGTCGAGATCTCACGAACTGGTAGGAAGTGAGGACGCTGGTTGCCACCTTCAGCTGTCATGGAACAACCATCATTCAAATAAATTGGGATTATGTCTTGATTTTGGGACAAAGTTTGAGTTGCAGTATTTTAGTGAGTTCTT
>JAANSK020169443.1:0-14957 GCA_011763485.2 Isoetes engelmannii
TCGCTTCTACCCATTTATATGATCATCATCAGACCGTCCCCACAGTCCCGAGATACCCCAAGGAGAGGAACGTCACAGTTCTCCTGAGCGCCTTCGGGCCATTGTACTCTTGTTCTGTATTCTTGAGCACATGCAGGCCACTATACTCTTGTTTCCATTATACATATATCAAATTCTTTTGCCAGATCTTGGCGTACACCTCTGTATTTTTGTACGTAATTTCCGTGTTTTTTGGTTAGGTCCTTGACAGCATCATATGGAGGCTCCTTATACCCTGCTTAGACTCATAGGGGAGTTGACTGACGGTAAGGGTCTCCATATAGTTCAGACCGAGTTATCACAATGACTTGTGCTGGCAATAGACAATGGTTAGGGTTGACCACTCCATCTACCCCTCCTGTCTACACTTTGCAGAAAGGCTGGTTCTATAGTGATTAGCTTTTCGGAGATGCCACATCATGGTATCACCTCACATGATACTATGGTTTCGTGGGCAACTAGAGGAACGTGGCAACACACATCCATACTCGACTGAATTCCCCCATGCATGAATCAGGCCGGCACCTGCAACTCTGGGAGTCAGGGTGGCACCTTAACCCAAGGAGTGTTGGACCCATACTCGTCCCACATTAAGTGACTGTCTAAAAGCCTAGTCCATTATGAGGACTCGAGTAGCCATGCTCAACAGGGTCCTCCCTCCACTTCTCCATAGGCCCCGTTGTCTGGTGTCCAATCACCCCATAGCTTCCGCAACTTGGTGGGTTCTATCCACGAGACAACTTATAATGAAAATTATTGAGTCTGACTAGAAGCATCATCTAATAATGGGCTACTAGGTCTTTACCCACCTTTCCTCATGTACAATATGAGATTAACCATCGTCGTATATCACATAATTTGATAATAAAAAAAACAACAATTAATCCTAATCACATACATCTAACTTACAGTTACAATTCATTGATTAGTGTTCATGACCAGAATTGGGGTTCTAGAATAACTTTACTAGAGATATGACATGCTAACCCATCTGGAATGCTAACTCCTAGGTGAACTATCTACTCGAAATACCTACTCATGAAGAACCATCTCCAGTTTCGGGCAGGTGCTTTGGAGTAGATGCTCCTCAGGCTGATGTTTTTGCACTTCTGGGTTTGTTATGACACACTTTGCAGTCGAAGACGATCCGCAAATCAGAACTGTGGGAGTGATTCGAGGTCCAAACAGATGGTGGAGCAAAAGTGGGTTAGGTCTAGTGTTTAGCCTTTTATATGTTAGGGTTTACATGTTGGTCCACTTAGCTCTAATGGGGGTGCATCCACGTGACATTCCACCTACGGGGTGTGTCCATGTGGATAATAGGCTTTCATACCTACGGGTGTTTGAACTGTTATTCTATTCTTATCATACATTGCTATACATTAATGTTCTCTCTGTCATGCACCTCTTCTACATGGGGAAGGGGGTAGAGACCTAGAAGTTATGAGTAATAGCTCCTAGTGATAAACCTCATAAACCCATTAGTATTTCACATGTGCATAGGAGCTTGCCTGGCTGTGAGTGGAGGAACTAGACTGGCTGATAGGGGGAGGCTTGTCCGGTTGTAGTACGTCTTCTGGTGTGCTTTGACTACTGGAAGACCTCTATGAAATAGGCCATAGTTTGCCACTGCAAGTGGGCAAGATATGGGTTTGAACCCTCCTAGGTGATGCGTTGCCTTAATGAGTTTAGGTCGAACACGGGAGTGGGAGACCACGACCCCCTAGCCACCAGTAATTGGCATGACATTTCTTGGAAGAGAGAAAGTTTGTTTCTACCTAATCTGGCCAGGGGACATGCAACCCCGGAGTAGTCTTCGTGACTATATCCCCGATAGACTGCAATCAAGTAAGAATACTTTTCAGCCTATCTGCAAAGTATGCACATGAAGGTTGGACAGATTGGACTGCCATATGACCATTGCTTCTTTGCCAGACCAAGCCGTTGTTATATATTCTATCTACTTAACCTCTTGTGGACCATGCCGTCAGTCAAATTCCCCAAGAGTCTGAGCCATGGTAGGATATTCTCGTATTATGATGTATAATGTATATGTGCTTACAATAGTATGTCAGTATGTGATTCTACCCTTTGGGGTGGTTATATTTATTGTTTGCATTGTCATGTACTTAGGTGTTTATACGCTTCCGCAACTAGATCGATCCCGATGAAGACAAGATAATGACACATTTATACCCCAGATCAGGTTTCACACACCATCAATCAAGAGCCTGATGCCTGATAGATGACTTCGTGTCGGCGAGTCAGCTGCTGGCAGGAAGGGCTCTTCATATACAATTGGGACATTATACATGAGGACGGGACGTTACAACTCTATAGGTAACATATGATTTATACCAAGCAATTTAATACATTAACTGAAAATAGAAATCCCAAGTCCGAAGCGTAAGTATTTTGAGCAAAGAAACAACCTTGCCATACAAAAGAAAGGAATACTTTTTTAGAGCATGTTCACTAAATTGGAAACTGTTGTCTAAGATTTTTTTTCGGAAAACAAAACGTAGTGCTGTAGTGCTGGGGAAAGCATATTTTGACTATTATGGGCTTCTATGAGAGGAATAATGGCATGTGACATCTCATGGTGGTTGCATGACATCATTAATCTCCAAAGGGTATATTTAAGGCAAATTTTGTTAATTATAGGCTTTTCTGACATTAAATATAGCCTATTATGGCATCCCATGGTGATCGCATGACGTTATCGTGCACAAAACAACATTGCAGCATAAATCTTCTCCTTCTATTGGAGTAACAGGTCTGCTGTGTTCTTTGTTTGGGTCCCATAGGCCTCTTTGAATGTACAAGCAAGCGAGGGCATGGTGGCATTGCATGCTACTATTGAACCTCGTTGACGCGCGCTACTTCCCTATGCAGCACGGACCGGCACAACCGATACTTGTGGGTGCGCATACAATCCTGTGATGACGACTCGCCTCTCTTTGTGGCAGCCTGCTATTTCCTCCACATTGAGAGTAACTTCTATACTATTCATCACAACGTGGACAGGATGGAGCCATATGTCGATCTTTATGACGACATACAACGGTATCAGCGGTTAGGGAAGGTCATGCTTGTTGGAGACGTCAATGCCCGTACAGGGACGAAGCAGGTGCCACGGTTTGACCCACTGGCAGAGGATGAGTTACAGCTAAATCCGGCGGAGACGCATCTACCCAGTGTGTCAGAGGACACGCAGGTCACACGATATGGGAGGCAACTGCTATTGCTCTGCAGTATTTTTGACTTGGCAATATGTAATGTGCTGGCACATTGGCCATCCTTCAGCCGCTACACTTGCCGCACCGGCAGGAAAACTAGGGGGGCGGTCATAGCGTGGTCGACTATGTGATACTTGAGGAGCGAAACTTGCATCTCCTCACACAACTCGATGTGGGCACTGCGTCTAGGGATGAAGAAGTGGACTCCGACCACCGGCCCCTACTTTTCACCATAGTCTTGCAGACGCCCCGCGCGAATGTACGCTCCACGCCTCCAAGGCCACCATTGCGCCTAAATTACGAGTTGGCGGACAACTATGCACGGTCGGTCGAACAGAGCCTCACGGAGATATTGCGGCTCCCACACTACAGCAGTAGAGCGCCCACCTGACCAGGGTGCTCACGGAGGCCGCAGAGGCATGCTTCGGGCGAGGACGCGCGCTCAGGCAGGGCATGACCTCCACTTTTCCCCGCAATCACTGGTTTGATGACGAATGCCGTGAGATGAAGCGCCAACTTCGCCGTGTCACTAGCCCCGCCGAGCACCGCCAGGCCATATCTCAGTACCGCCGATTCCTCAAGAAGGCAGCGTACCTGGAAGAGCGGCAGAACAAAATGTTTGGTCTCCTGGACCGTCACCCCAGGCGCTTATGGAGAGAGGTGCTCAAGAGGGCACGATAGCCTCAAGGAGACATCGTTGTTGAGCAGTGAATCCAGTACTTGCAGCAGCTATATGATCCCCTGGACAGAGCGATACCAGTGCCTTCACAAACCGGATTGCCCTTAACAATCACGGAGGCCGACATCATAATGGGCCTCCAGCGCCTCGCCAACGGAAAGGCAGCAGATCTCGATGGCATGCAAGCAGAGCTCTTCAAGTGGGCAGGGCCAGGGATTGTGCCGGTGTTAGCAGCGATGCTCAACAGCGCACTGCGAGAAGGTCTCCCGCCACAGTGGACCTGTATACAAGGCTGGCGACCCCAATTGTCCGGCCAACTATCGCATCATAATGGTCAGCTCGCTCTTTGCGAAGCTCTTGGCTACTATTATTGAGCAACGCACCACCATATGGGCAGAGGCCTTGGGGGTTCGGGCTCTCACCCAGGCAGGCTTTCGACCTGGGCATTCCACCATTGATCATCTGTTCGCACTGCGAGCCATCATAGAGAACAACAAGAACTTCCGCCAGGACCTCTACTATTGCTTTGTGGACTTCGCGAAAGTCTTTGACACGGTGCCCCGCGACATGCTGTGGGCCAGACTGCAAGGGCTCGACACGCCAATGGACTTGCAGAATGCGGTCTACAGGCTGTATGAGACATGCTCCGGACGCTTGACACCTGCAGGGCAGTCGGTGAATAGCAGTGCCGGAGTACGCCAGTGGTGCCCCCTCTCGCCAACCTTGTTCGGCCTCTACATTGACCAGTTGGAGCCGTGGATGCCGCATCACAGGAGTTACCCCGCTGGTGCAGCATGTTGCCAGGCAGCTGATCTACACCGACGATGTTGACCTCTTAGCCCACACTGCGGAGGACATGCAGCGTCACCTGGATGCACTAGCCAGTTTTTGCCAGCACACCAGCATGCGAGTTAACCTCGCGAAGACCAAGGTCCTTTTGATCTCGTCCTCTCGGCAATCGAGGATACCCTCATTCACATATCAGGGAGAACCCTTAGAGGTCATTGCCACATATAAGTATTTCGGCATAGAGTTCTCCACCACCATGCACTGGGATAGATGCATCCGACTGCGGGTGGCAGCCGGCTGGAAGGCCTTGAACGCCATGCAGAATAGCAGTTACCAGGTCGAGCTGTACGCTTGGGAGCACCAGGCACGCCTCTTCAGGGCTCTGGTAGAGCCAGTTATCCTGTATGGAGTAGAAGTTTGGGGCCCGATGATTTCCGCCGCCACCTGGGGAGATCTCGAGCGGGTGCAGAAAGCTTTTCTGGCGTGCGCCCTCGGGGTAAAGCAGACGGTGCCATATCAGATCCTGCTCCAGGAGACATGTTTCTTTCCCCTCCAGAGAGCAGCCACGTATCGCCACCTGCTATATTTCCAAAAGGTAGCCCGGATGGATGAAGACCGGCTGCCAAGAGCAGCCTTGGCGGTCACAATGGGCCCGCAGTGCCTCAAAACCTGCTGGAAAGACAAGCAGGCACAGTGGTTGTCCCAATAGCAGGTCCAGACATACAGGTGCGTACGAGTCCGCACGAAGAAGGACCATGATGAGCTGAAAGCGTAACTGGACACCTGCTTCCTTGGCAAGCTCTGGGACGTTGAGGCACTGACATAGGTCAAGCTCGGGCATTATAGAGAACAAGTGAATCCCACGCTCAAGCAGGGGCCCCAGCAGCACCTGCTCACCCCCTTCTCCATGAAGAAGCGTAGGTTGATGCCTCCATCCGAACGGGAGGACACCTCCGCATTGGAACTGGGCGATGGGCAAGGGAAGCGCGGGAGGACAGGACTTGCCAGTGCTGCCACCAGGGGGTCCTTGAGGACAAGTGCCATGCTCTGCAAACCTGCCCCCCTCTTATGAACAGGTTAGAGCACGATATCCGCAGTTAGGGATACTCGGACAGACACTCCATGTCCTGCTCAACACTGAAGCGGTTGGAACTCTTAGGTCATATCTTCAGGAGGTTCTTGACTAATGCCATCGGCTGTGTCCCACTTCACTGTGAAGAACTCCACTTCGACTACTCAGCTTGGGGTGACACCCCTTTGTTTTGTATACCAGCAAGCGCATTGCCGCCACGGTTTTTCCCCAAGTGGGTTTTTTCACCCGGGACGTAATACGCTTGTTGTTTGTCTTGTATAGGTCCCATAGGCCAATTGGCCTCCGTGGAGGATAAAAATTCAATTCAATTCTATTCTATTCTTATTCTTATTCTATTCTATTCTATTCTATTCTTATTCTATTTATTCTATTCTATTTTATTCTATATAAGAAGAATAGATGCCCGCATCCCCTTATGCGACCTAGCTCGCCCTTGTGTAAAGGTGCGGGCACCCATTGCCTCTAATATAGATGTATGTACCAAATCTACACTTCAAAATTTTAGATTGAAATTCAATTCAAACAAATGAATACACAATCCATAGATACCTGCCCTAGTCACACTCTCCATCAGAAACACCGGAAGATCTCAAATCCGCTTCTGGGTCTTGCTCTTTAATCTGCTTCTGGGTCTTGTTCTGTTTTTGATCCAAGTGCAAGCTTTGTGACCTCGTGATGCCAAGTTTGGAAGGCGCACCGCGGTAGCCATATTCAGAAGTCCACCATTTTCCATACCCTTTTCCTCGAGGAGCAGATGAGCTGATACCGCCGTCCCACTTGGCAGATTTAGAACTGGAATTTTGCTGGCTTCTGGGATCGGGGTGTTGAGAAAAGCAGTGTTGATGATAGAACAGTCTTATTTTTCTACCATCCCGGCAGATGATTGGTGCATTCACAGGTATGCTCCGTTTACATTCCCTACATGTATATCCTGATCTGTTGGCTATTCCATGCGAAATGGTCCAGTATGTTGTAGTAGAACTAGAATCCCCTTCTGTCGATCCCATTCTTCATCCCGTTTTTTTTTGTGTTGTAACCGTTTTTTTTTGCCAACATACTATCGGGCTGATAACGGGTCTCTTTTACATGTATATATATGCTAAAACCAGTTGTTTTGTACTCTGTTGCAGGAAGGACCGTCTTCCTGGGTCCAAGATTACATTACCAATGAAGTTTCTTCCATAACTACTTCAATACGGTATGTCAAGCTTTTATTACCTGCAAATTTCTGCTTTGACCACGAGGCTTGATGTCCTTATTTCTTTATACACTTAAAGTAAACAAGCTAAAGTAGCACTCCCGCTTCAAAATCTTGTGGATGTATTCCTATGCGTAACATCTATGCTTGAATTGTTATCTCAGCTTCCACATTGGTAGCATTTTGTAAAAAGACCAAATGTGTGGATTTGCTTTATAAAGTTTCTGGTACTTCCCCAAGATCCAAGTCCAACTGCAACAATAGTCACCCATACCACCACTCCTAGATTTATGCAATAGATGCCTATCCAAGTTGGCATCCAATAAGGGAGCTTCTCTATTGTATTCTGTGATTCACAACAATGTAATCACGTAAGTATGCTTAAGTATAGATAATGATTTAGTGTTTTATAAGAGGATATCATAATTTCAGTTGTCCTAATTCCATTCACCTTGCGAGCAAGCGGGTCTTTAAAGTACAACATATGTGCAATGCATGGAATTATGTATACT
This sequence comes from Isoetes engelmannii, assembly GCA_011763485.2. Taxonomy (NCBI): domain Eukaryota; kingdom Viridiplantae; phylum Streptophyta; class Lycopodiopsida; order Isoetales; family Isoetaceae; genus Isoetes; species Isoetes engelmannii. The sequence continues at coordinate 7,550 of JAANSK020169443.1, forward strand.
GGAACACTCGCAAACACAGCTCCGACTTCTGAGTTAATTGCGCCGCAAAATGGCACCATCAATGCAAGGAACCACATTGCAAGAATAACAGGAATTCTTGAGGCCAATCTGAGCAGCCGTGATTTTCGATGATGCACTCCAACGATCTTCTCCCAGAATAAATTATTTGGCATGGCTAACATGCCAAATTCAATAAACTAAAGTTCAAGCCTTAAGTTAGAACTAATGCAGCGCTTAAAGAGTTTGGCTTGAAGACGCCAGACCTGGTGCATAAGCATAAGTACTGCAGCTGCATCCCGATAGATTGTCTTTGGAAGAACTGCAAATGCATTGGATCTGTTTAAGAGGGCATCTCCATATGCCCAATAGACGGTTATCGCTGAAGGTAATGTCAGAGTGAGTATATACAATATGGCACAGAGATACACCCACTTGAACTTTGTTGGATTTCGCATAGGGTGCATAATCTCCCTGTCATACAGAAATGCATGTCATCAATATTTATCTTCAACTTATGCAATTAGGGCACTGCAGAAGATCAAAGATTACACTGTTACGGCATGGCCCCCAAATGTAAATAGAATATTTGTGGCGCCTGTGTAATAATCTGTATAGCTATGGGGGCCTGTATGCTTGACGTCTTGACTCTAAAGTGAAGAAGGAAAGAAAGCTTAGGGCTTGCATCATTGTTAAGGAGAAGGTCCGTTATGAATTGCTAACTATGCAACAAAGATACGTCGTAAAATGTTGAGGGTTTTATGAAGAAACCTGTCCATGTATTAAGGAAGCAACAGTCATATACCAAGCAGTATATGTGGTCATGATGATTCCAACTGAGGAAAGTATACGGTAATTTTGAGTCGTAGGAATGAGGGCGCTGATTACGCAACCACTTCCAAGTATCAAGGTCCATGTTCTTTTATCCAGATTATCATTGATATAATAAGCGGTGCTGCAACACAGCTGAGATGTTTATGAAATTCAACATGAGCGTTGTAAGATGTTGTGTTCTGCCATACCTGCCACAGGCAATTATTTGAATTGTTGCCGTCAAGAACAAAAATATCACGCTGAAGCTCAGAGTTGCTATTTTCCAGGGTGTCCCTAGGAGGCCATCTAGAATCTCAAAGTACTAACATTACTGCGTAAGAATCATAGAAAATTTTATGCATCTGATATTATGTTAACAATGCTATGAAATACCTGGATATGATGATTTTTAAAACTGATCTTTTCAATGGTCTCTTTTCTATGCCTATAATCTACATAAAGCCAGACTGTCATGTAGGAGGTCCAGCAGCCCATGAATCCGTAGAGAAGCTGGAATGCAATGCCTGATACAAGTCCCATCTGTGCAAATGAATATGGCAGTGTCAACAGAACCTGGGCCATCTGCAAAGAAGATTAAAACCATAAAATAAGGGATGGAAGGCAAAGGTTGCAACGAATCAGAAAAGGAAATATAAGCTAGACCTGACAGGTCGTTGCAGTGAACCAGGCATCCCAAGAAGAGCCACCATTCCAAATAACCTTGACAATCTCATCTTTCCAATTCAGTGCTGGTGCTGAATTTTCTGCATCAACGGGCTGCGGCTTATCCATTGCAGAAGCAAGTGAATTTGGCATTGCATCAGTGGCCTGCGGCTTATCCATTGCAGAAGCAAGTGAATTTGGCATTCTTTAATTCACCTACACTGTATCTTTAGAAAGGAGCTTGCGTATTGTATTTTGATGCCGCTCTGGATCTAGTGTTTGTCATGTTCTGATATTCTAGACATTGTTGACCTTTAAATGCGTTTAAAATTTCCCTTTTTCTTGAATTTCTTGGCCTGGCAATCGACTGACCAGAATTTTAGTTTCAGACTGGTCATGCTCCCCTCATTAAGAGTCCATTAAAAATAAATGAAAATTGCAAAGTCATTTTATTGGCCGTGCAAAGTGCCAATTGCCAAGTGGGGAAGCTTACAAAACCTAGAAGTATGACAAATTTTGAACTTTACCAATGTAACTTTTAACTTTCAGGAATTAGACGAGCTAACCGTCAACAATTCTCTGCACTAACGTGTGTTGACATTGTTCCTTTACATTCTAGTATTTTAGTCATGTATATTAAGAACCTTTTTTTTATAATATTATGAGGTCCAACTCGTCTTTTTTAGGTATACTTAGGGGGGTTTCCCATGGGCATCGAGCCTGATTCCTTTCTGTCTCACAGAATTCTGCGATTAGGTTTGTGACCTGGAGAGAAAGTATCTCGTCCAGGTTTCTTGGCGCTCAGGTCTTGGACCTGGATTTGATGTAATGGCTGATATTTTTCTCCCATGCATCATGTGGCTGAGATTTTCAGGAAGATTTCTACAGGTCTGCTGATCCATGGGAACCCAGAAACCTTGCTCCAGATGAGCATTCAGGTCTGAGGTTCCATGGGAAACCCCCTTATATGATGTGATGTCTTCTCTAGCTATACGATGTTGGTTGCAAATTTGCAACTAGATACATTTGTCCCCTCCCCCCTTCCTTCGTCCAATGGTTTGTTTTTTGTGGCTAAAATTCGTCAACGTGTCCTCCATATTATGTTCATCCTCTTGAATATAATATCTATATATATTTATCCTCGATAGCTTATATAGGGGACGGTGCGTATAAAGCGTTCACTTAAGAGAAAAAGCTTAATTACGATGGTTTTTTCTTTTTTTAAATCTTCTATTTCGATATACCATAATAAAATTTCAAAGTCTAGCTTTCATTTGATACTAAATACGAGTGGTTTCAATAAATTGAAAGCTTGCTATGAAGATTTTAAGTTGTATGGTTATTTTGACTTGTATGGTTAAATGACCTTAATGCCCTTCAATGGACTACTAAAAGCCCGTCAATAGACCACCAAATACTCACACATGTGCCCAACAATAGACCATGCATTTTATCAATTTCTAATAGTTTTTAAGGTGGACTATTAAAGGGCAAAAGTGGGCTATTAAAGGGTAAAAAGTGGGCCATTGAAGGGGAGTGGGTGGAGGAAGGGCACCCTCACCTATGCATAATGTCTCCTTGCTTGACATTTTGAGGTGGAAAACATGCCAATGTCATTAGGCGAAGGCATGTTTGACGTCGGCATGTTCGACGGCGTCGACATATTTGATTCCCCAGATAATAGCGTCGGGCTAGCGTCAAGCATGTTTGGTACCTTAGAATGTCAAGTAGAAGACATTCTTGAAATGTGAAGATTGAATGGCACTCAGGTGGGTTAAATCAGTCGGAATGTTCGGTCAAGAGCAGAGTTGAACGAGAAATGGGTCGGAATGCTTGTAAGAGCAGAATAGAAGGTGAAACTGGAGAATTGCAGCTGTAAAATTTTCCTCTGTTCGTCACAAAAATTTGCCCAACATCCTTGACACGAATTTGAGACACGTGGTAGACTGTGGTTTGCCGATAAGCTTGAATGTCATTCAACTGAACTTTACGTATCTTGAGATCATCTTCATACTCGTCCACAATTGGACCTTTTTACCCCACATGAGGTTCTTCCAACGAATCTGTGACCATTTGAACACATGTAGTAGCCACAATTGGCTTGTAGCATCACCTTGTAACGTTACTACTCTTTTCTTTTATACGTTAACACATGTAGTAGCCACAATTGGCTTGTAGCATCACCTTGTAATGTTATTACTCTTTCCTTTTATACTAAGTCCTTGGCCTCAGCCTTCAGTCGAGGCCTCCGCCTAAATAGTTCCTAGGCTCGGCCTTCGCCTCGTCTCTGTTTGGACAAAATGCACGCCCATTTTTTGGGATTTACGCATGTAGTCAACACTTATATCTTTATGCCCATGTTGCTCAACTTCCATTAGTCAATCTATGAGGAGCTTATTGCCACTTACTACTAATTCTAGAGTATCATCTATGAGGAGCTTACTCACACCTACAACTAATGAGGAGCTTACTCACATTTCAAAGTATCACCCATAAGGAGCCTACTCATACCTATTATCATGCCTGCCCATCTTGCCTATTTTTTTCGCTTTGCTTGCACCTACTACCATGCACGCCCATTTAAAGTATCATTCATGAGGAGATTACTGACATTCACTACCAATTTAAAGGATCGCATATGAGGAGCTTACTCTCAACTACTACACTCCAGAACAATTCACATTCTTATTCACACTTACTATCAATTCCAAAGTACAACACCTATATCTATTGCTCAACCCACGAGGAGCTTACTCACACTTATTATGAATTGCGAAGTATCACCCATGAGGAGCCTACTCATACCTACTATCAACAGCTACTAACAGCTACCGTCAATTTCAAAGTATCACCAACGAGGAGCGAGCTTATACCTACTACCAATTCCAAAGTATAACCCATGAGGAGCTTACTCACACATGTTATCAACACCTACTACCAATTCCAAAGGGCATGAAGAGCTTATTCACACCTACTATCATTAACAAAGTATTGCCTATTTTGAAAAGTTTGTATTCTTGGATTGAGGTGGTTACCTATGACCATTCTAGAACATTCCAAAACATTCTATTTTGGTTGTTTGAAAAATTTAGAACGCTCTAAAACATTCTATTTAAATCTATGCAGAACTTCAAGAGAACTTTTTATTTACCCTGCAACATTCTATTTTGCCTAGAGGATCCAGACTCCAAGGAAAATATCTAGCGTACATATGTATATCCCTCCTTGCACATAACCATGTTAGAATAGTGTTTTATTACTTATACAGTTTGAATATGTTAGAATACTATAGGCTCAAAGTAGATGTGCAGTTTACATGAATGTAACCCTCTTCAGATGTGCATATTATTATTACATTTAAAGACTTAAAGAAATGGTCAAGTTCAACGGGAGCTTGAATGTACAGTGCATTGTTTGGACTGTCTTAAGCAAAAAGCTTGCTATGTTTGTCCATGCGACTGATATAACACCTATTTCTCTTCCTCTTAACATGCTGATAGCCATATTGAAGACGAATGTTCTTCTAAATCCCTCAGGCCCGTCCACATTTATGCATGAACCTTATGACTGCATCCCTTAAATTGCAAGAAGAAAGGCATCAACTATTGTTTTGGATCTGGAATCAATTTCACATAGCCCTCATCCCCTTTATCTATAATTTTCCAAGGCCATATAAAATGTTTGGCCAACTATTGCGTCATGGTATTGGCTTTGCCTCAGTTTTGGAAGTTGAGTCGACTGACAACTTGTTCCATTTACAAGGAATATTTTGATGGATAGCAATGATGTATTCTATGCATCTTCCTCTGGCATGTCACGGGCGTAATATTCCATTAAATGGCATTTGAATTTCTCCCACAGTTCAAGTGGATTTGAGGGACGTTCATATATGCAAATGAAAGTGAACATCTACCGCAACTAGGCAGGCATTTGAAAAGCAACTGCATCCTCGATCTTTCTTTCCCATTCTGCATCTTTCGCTTGTAGCCCAAGTTCTTTCGTTGTCTTATGAAATGTGTTACATTGTTTTCCATCGACTTTCTTCATGTCTTCGAAGCTGGTAACCCATTTTTCATGTAGCAACAATAGATGCAAGTAATATCGTTTTATGTATTATATACTCTTAAAATTAGTATATATTTACCCTCCCTTGTCTTCTGAATGCCCTGGCACTTAAAAGTGTAATGGTGGGAGACTTCTGAGTACGTGTATTGGCAAGCAGCTGCTTCTGAGTACATGTATTGGCAAGCAGCTGCTTCTCTTTTATTCAGCTCGAACCAGGGAGTGAGCATCATGTGTATTGTTCCAGCACGTTCCATGACAGCCTATTCCTGACCCTTTTGATAGTATCATGTATTTGTTAGGCAAGTGAACAGGCAACCTGTGCATAACATGAATGCTAACAATGTATATATAGTACCTCAAGTTCCAAAACAATTATACGAAATATCTAGCTCGAGAATTCAGGCTATGTACACGTGAGATGTGTGGTGCATTTTGTAACCGTATGTTCTCCGCATTGCTTGCTTCTGGTGCCAAAAAGTATCTGGTATTAATGAACTCTTGTATCTCGTCCCATTTGTATGTGGGCGCATGTTTGCATCTAGTTGTGTAGCCATTTTAATGTATGCTCGATCATGGCCTTTGTGTGTGTATTTGAAAATATATTTTATGCTTCCAACATTAAAGCATTGCTCCACATTTATTTGGGCGACACACTTCTCCATAAGGTAGGGAATATATGGGACAACCATGCTATTGTCTATCGTTTTGTTCCCTTGCTCATATTGGATGCTAGAGCGATTCTTGTACTCAGAGTACCATTCTCTTTGATCAAGATTTTGAAAAATCTTTGAAACACTCCGCGATTCCAGTTGTTTTGTCCAGTTTCATGCATCGCGGGCCACATGGTCCATGCATAATATATTTTATCACAATTTCATGTAACTCAGGGTTTTCTAATAGGTTTGATAGACAAATAGGAAAGCAGGATGGATTTTACTTAGATGACCATAGCAAGACTGAAATAGCAATATGATATAAATACTTGATATCTTTGCGCTTGTGATTTCATCAATGTCATCACTATCATTATGTTCCATTATCAGCCGCATATCACAATGTGGCAAACCTTGCTTTATGATACTCGATTGTATATGTATAGGGTAGAATATCCTGCTCCAAATTGTCGTAGAGGATTGCCATCAACTTCGTGTATTATACACGGGTGATCACGTCTGGTCTGTCCTCCGGTGACTGGCCTCTCTCTAAATTGTTTTGGATCTCTGACCAGTTCGCGTTGCATGTAATTGTAACGAATAGGTGAGTTCTCAAATCTCCTTACTAGTCCTATAGAGTCTTGATATCTTCCATTGTCCACGTGCCACCAATGAACGTTGATGGCAAGATGATCAATCTTCTACATCCCAACTCTTGTGCCTCTGCCTCATGATTCACGTAATCGATGAGGCCACACTTCAGCTCGTAATTTCTTTTGATTGAGCATGTCGAAGTTCAAAGTGTTAGCCTCTATCATTGTATATACGTCGTCTATGAATTGTTGTGTCAATATTCTCCTCGCTCAATAGAGGATTGAAAGCAAGTTTAAGGCCATCATTGCTTTTCATATTTCGCCATGTGCCCATTCTATACAAATAGTACTGCAACATGGAGATATTTTGCCTCGATTGGCTCGATGAAGCACACACTTGATTTCTCATGTTTATTTCCCACTTCTTGTTGCTAGAGGGTACCAATAATGGGTAAGTAAGGGCGTCAATATGTGGATCGGTGATGGCGCTATTCCTCAAGTCACTGCCTCTTCATTGGATGTAGATATCTTTGTTGGAAGGTGGTTGCTGTCACATTTAAGGGTCTGAACGGGACTTGAACCCACTACCTCTGGAGTGGTAGCTGTGCATCCTAACCAAAAGGC